>PVKC010012956.1:0-23347 GCA_004027635.1 Crocidura indochinensis
TTGGGGGACCATATGGGAAACCAGGGGATCGAACTGCGGTCCATCTTAGGCTAGTGCAGGCAAGGCAGGTACCTTACCTCTAGCCCACCGCCAGGCTCCCGATACATAGGCAACTTTAAGGACTGAATTATTCAAATTAATTAGGCTAGGCAGACAAATTGATATAAGTTATAGAGAAAACTACTGTAATAAGCAGACTTACAAAAGATTATTGTATATAAATAGTTCTAAGAAGTCTAGGTAATCTAGGACAATATACTTAATTAAAACTAAACTTGAATAGGTCTCAAAAAATCTAAAGTAACACATGAGCTAATCATAAATTTAAGTTGAAATTCCAGGATATTTTGAGCAATATTATATATATAGTATTCAATATTTAATACTATATATATATATATTCAACTGATTTCAAACTTTGGTTCTTTTTTTTCTTTTTTATGATATTTTATTGTAGGGCTGGAGAGATAGCATGGAGGTGAAGCGTTTGCCTTGCATGCACAAGGTCGGTGGTTTAAATCCCAGCATCCCATATGGTCCCCTGAGCCTGCCAGGAACAATTTTTGAGTATAGAGCCAGGAGTAACCCCTGAGCGCTGCCAGGTGTGACCCAAAATCCAAAAAAAAAAATCTATTTTATTGAAACCACTGTGATTTACAAAGTTCTTCATAGTTGTTTTTCATACAATGTATCAGAGTCAATCTCACTATCAGGCTCAACCTCCTTCCACCCCTGTTCCCAGAGTGCATCTCATGTCACCACCCTTTGCCCCCCAGCCTACCAGTATAACAGGTCCATTTGAGTTTTTATTTTAAGAATCAAAAAATAGTTTGGATCTCTTGATTTCATTGTTGTTGTCTTTGGGTTGGCTATTTAGCTCTGTCTTTGTTTAACACAATTTGGTTCTTCTTTCAATTTAGTTTACTTTAAAAGGAGTGCTCCAATTATCCTATATTAGAGTAAGATTCTGCAGAGATCATTAGAGTATATAAGTAAGTTTTTACCATATGAAAAATTTGTCTCATTATATTAATTTAAATATGCAAAATACTCATTTATGTGTAAATATCTTTTGTGTGTCTCTTTCCTCTTTGTCTTGTAATATAAAATTTCACAGGGATATTTTTCCTCTCATTAATAAGAAAATGATGTAATTATAGTCTTGATCAGCTCAATCTGCAATAGTAAAATATACACTGAGTAGTTTAAACAAAAATATTTATTTCCTATAATTTTTAGAGGTTAGACATTCATATTAAAGTTCCATGAAATTCAGCATTTTTTCTTTTTTGTTCTTGTTGTTGCTTTAGGCCACCTCCAGTGATTCTAAGAGATGACTACTAGGTCTGAGTCCAGGAGTTAATCCTGCAGACTCAGCAGACCATATGGAATGCCAGGAGTCAAACCCAGTCAGATGTGTGCAAGGCAAATGCCCTACCTGATGTAAGATCACTCCATTCCCAAAATTCAGTTTTTATAAAACGTCTGTTTCCTAGTTTACAGAGGGCTCCACTCTAATTTAACTCTTATTTCCTCTCAAAGAATCCACCTCCCAATGGCATCATTTTGGAAGTTAAGCTTCTTTATACCAATTTTTGGTGCATAGAGACATTCAGCCTAATAGTCATTCATCATAAATTTACTAACATGATGCATGAGCATAACAGCAAAGCACACTATGTAAAAGCATAATGTATTTCCTTTTAATTAAGAAGCACAATTATTTCAGACAACTCACATGGTTTTGAAACGTAGCAGTTATTTTTTTCCTTTTCTAAGTCTTTTTCTAAGTGTAAAACAAAGATTAGTTTTTCAATGTAAGAGGTTCTGAATTCCTTCTCTGGGTAGGATCTTTCACAACAGATTCAGAATATTATTTCCATTCTTAAACAGATATTATTTTGGCACTGAAAACTTTGGTCAACATCTGTGGAAGGGTTTGCTGCATGCATTAGGGATTAAATAACCCTTCATCCTCCACCCAGCCTGAGCTTGCTAAGTTCTTTATATTCCTTGTCTTCACTGTGCCTTTCCTGATATGTTTTCTCAGCTACAAAGTTTTATCAAGACAAAGCTTGTTATAACTTTAGTGCCCAAGATTCTGCCTCATGTCTTAGTTGACTATTGTGCAAAATCGTGAATGATTGTTGAGTGAATGAATCACATCAACAAGTTTCCTGGGCTCGAAGCTTTTGTTTCACTGTTTCATTGCTGGCAGAATAGTGCCTGGCACAGAAGATCAGCTCCTAAAATATCTACTGAATAAATAGGTCATTAACTGTGTTATTAGGTCTATGGAAAAATTAAGGAGGAAAAAGGAACTTTCTAGGGCACTGATGATCTTCACCCAAGAATAGTCTATGGAGATTCCTAGGAATAGATTAGTTAATTGGTACAATGGATACAAACCAGACAAGAATTTTAACCCCTTTTTAATGTCTATGAAAAGTTACTTAACTTTTCTGTAAATGTTTTCTCATATCAAACTCAACAGCATACAGATCACGTTGTGGCTTTATACAACTTATCAATTTTATAAAATGGTTGATAGCTATATTCAAATAAGTCAAAATGAATTTTCCCCAAATTCTTGTATGTATCTGGCTCAATCATATATGCTTTTGAAGAACTATAGTGAAGTGATAATTACCAGTTTTAAAACTAAAATATCTGAAAGGTAAATATTAAATATATTGCCTCTGGTTTGTGTCTCTATTTTCCAAACCTGGATTTTTCACCAATAGCTTTAAAGATACCATCACAGGGGCCAGAAGGATAGTATAGTGGGTAAGATGGTGGGCATCACCCACTAAGAGTGAGCCCTGAGCACAGAGCAGAGAAGCAAATCCTGAACACAACCTGGTACTCTCTTCCACAAAGCCTCAAAATATATTAATTTATTCCAAGTCCTAGACTTGCAGTTCTGTTTTGCAGCCTGGACTCAGATTACTTCTGAAGCTTTCTTGATTTGTTTTGGTTTACAATGGATTCAAAACTTTCTAATTATTGAGCTGAGTCATTATTAAAATTGATTAATTGAAGAAGTGAGAAACTAGGGTAACTAATTATGTACACAGTTAAGCTTGACCTATACAGAAAAACACATGTTTGAAAGAGTGCTTTCAATTTATTCATTTCCCTCAATTCCCTTTGGTTATGTAATTGAACTCTTTATCATGCTTTTCAGGATTTTGAGATAATATTTCAATGTCAGAGTCTATCCACGTCAATTTCATTTTTAGGCATGGTTTACTGTCAGGATCAATACTTCTTTGTAATTTAAACTCCAAGTTCATTCTCCCTCTTGGTACCGCCTGCCATCAGGCCAAGCTAAGCTTGTTTTTGACAGCACACTTTCGAAGTCATTAATAATACTTTGGAATATCTTCACAGTTGCTAAAATAACTGAGACAAAGGCAAAAAAAGACTATAAATGAGCAGGTCAAGATTGTGTGTATATGTGAAATCAAGATGTACCACTGGGTAATTTTCCATTCATTTCTCATTTAATAAGGAGGAAATTTTGTTTTTAAAGAATCAAAGATAAATATTTTACTTTCAACTTTTTGACATATAGAGTTCTGCTTTTTAGAAATTCAGGGAATTTGTAAGGGGTGAATTAGATGATGGGTTTTCAGGGTCACTTTCCCAAGTTCAAGCTGCTTCCAGCTCTCTCTAATGCTAAAGTATTGATTCAGAGGCAACACTTCATCTACTAACCATGTAATTAACTTTTACATTTGATTGGCTTATTCATTCATGCATCCAGCATGCATCAACACTACTTGAAATAAGATATTGAAAGCACTGTGCTTTATAACTCCTAAAGTTTTTATCAAATACCTACAACATCTACAAGCAATAATAGCTACTACTTCATAAGTATGTAGCACATCAGATGATATGGTGTGCAGTTTTTATGTGTGAATAATACATTTATAAAATACTCAAGCATATATTTCTTTATTCTAAACAATAGGGATTCAGCAGTGATAGATCAGACAAAAATCTCCATCCTCAAGAATCTTAATTTCCTCTTTGAAATATAAGTATGAATAGTAAAATATATGCAAATTATAATGTAATAAACATTACAGATAAAACATTAAAGAATGAAAGGGTGATGTGAAATATTCCAGTGTAGATTAGAATTTTGTTGTAGAGGATTTATGGAAGATCTCACTGGGAAACTGAGGCATAATTAGTTTATACCACTGTGGATTATTTGGGGTGCTTTGTTCATAGGCTTTCAAAAGAAAGTTATTGGTGTAGAGATAGAGATATTACAGAGATTAAGGCTTGCATATATTTTACCCTGGTTCAGTCTTTGACAGTGTATATGGTCATCCAATATCAACAAGGAGAAAACTCTAACAATAGAGCCAAGGGTCTGTCCAGACTTCTGTTAAATGTGGTTTAAAACAAACAAAAAAGTGTTATGCCTTGCCAATTTCCAGAGCCAAAGTCCCTCCATGTTTTATATCGCTCATGTTCCCTTCCTTTGGCAACATCAGTTCTGCTGTGTGAATCTAAGCCTTAGTTCTTGACTGATTTTGATGATTCCCTTTTTTGTTTCTTTGTATATTTAAGTCTGATAAGTAAGTGAGATCATGGGCTATTTGTCTTCACACACTCTAATTATATCATTGTTGACCAAATTATTTTACTTACAGCTAAGTTTGAAGTATGCTTTGCATATATATCACATGACATATATACATGACTCTATAGCATATATATATATATATGTAGAATCAAATCTTCATCTATTTAGCTATCATTGGACACTTGGACCATTTTTATTTCTTAGCCATTTTCTTAAAAATTTTATCTAGAACTAAAAGGTGAATATGAGAGAATATATTTCTTCGAAATAAATGTCTTTATAGTCTTCAATTATACCCTTAGAGTAAAATTGCTGGATTGTATGTCAGGTCCATGTTTAGCACTTGGAAAGTCTTCGTGGTTATTTCCACTGAAATCAGTTCACCTTCTCACAAATGATACATAAAAGTTTGTTTTTTTTTCCCTCTGCCTCAAGCACTTATTTCTGGTCTTTGCTTCAGAGGCCATTTTTATAGATGTGAGAAAGTATTTCATTATGGTTTTGCTGTGTTTTCCCCTAAGAATTAGTGACGATGAATATTTGTTTTTCTTCTTATTTATTTGGGCCAAAAATTTTTCCTGTAGGTGCCTAAGTATAGACCAGATAAGGCTCAAGCCAGGGTTTGGAAATCACCCACACCAATCTGTGAACTGCTGCTGGTAGAGCAAGCAGTTCATTCTTATGCTGGAAGGCTGTGTTCAGAGGGTGACTATGGTCACAGGCATCGATACGAGGCAAAGAACAGACCAATGTTGGGTGCTGGGTAATATAACAGGCATTTGGTGAACACACTGTATTTGTATGCCAACAATTTGTCTTCTTTGAAAAGGTGTAGCCGGATCTTGTGACCGTTTTTGACGTCATTATTTGATCTTTGGTTGGTATAATTGGGTCCTGATATCAATCCTGAGCACCGGGGCACTCAGTGCAGGGTTAAGCCCATATTCTGTAAGGAATCAGGTGGGCGTGGTTTCTGAGTCTTCCATATCTAGGTATTTCTACTACCTTTGTGGTCTCTGAGTCTTTCATGTCTCGGTATTTCTACTACCTTCTTCTTACCATCTTCTGTGTCTTCTGTCTGGCCCTATTTTTCCTATACCAACACCAGTTTCCAACTGTGCCTTTTCTCCAAATAATCAACCCCATGAATAGCACCATATAGTTCCCATTTATGGGGAGAGACAATCCTAGGATCTGACAAAGTAGCCCTCCTGAGAGGAGCTCCCAACATCAAACTTACTGATTGTATTGCAAAGGTCAACTATACCCCAGTGGTGATCATGCATAAGTTTCAGGCATAATTCTCCCTCCTTACTTATGAACCTTCTTATTTTCTTTCTAATCTTGGCCAATTACGTTTTGTATTATACTCAGCAGGCTTTTCCCCTTTCTGTTTAGCCACATACTATAAGATGATGCTTTAAAAAAAGGCTTGGAGCAATCTAAGGACTAGTCCTGCAGATGACTGAGGATATGCTCTAAGGGGAAATTGCACCTTGCTCTAGGAACAATGAGGGAACAATTCAGGCTAAGTAGATAAAAGGAAAAAATAAAACAATAGAAGAGGGTTTCAACTCTTCATTATAGAGGCTGCCCTTTGAATCTTATTTTTTATTTATAAATTTTAAGTGGAAATTTTTAATTAAAATTTTTATTTAAAGCATTATGATTTACAAAGATTCTCTGAGCTGAGTTTTAAAAATGCAATGCTCTAGCATCAATCCTACCACCAATGTCAATCTTCTTTCAGCAAAATTCCCACAGTCCATCACATACATACCACCAAGCCTACCATCTTAACCTTTTAAATTTGGGTCGTTAAAGTTTTGGTCTCATGATTTAAGTCTTGTTGACTTATGGTTTGGGTATTTTGTTCTGTCCTTTCTTAAAACCATGAATCAGACTCTCCTTGACACCTGTCTCCTGATATTTAAGGTCTGTCTTTTCCCTCTTTCACTCATTTTTTTCTCTTCTCTACTCTGGGGCAAGAATGTTCTAGACAATCACCGTTTAAACCTTTTTTGTGCATTTATTCTAAATATATTATATCGGATGATATATGTGTCATATGCCATATCATATAGGATGATATATCATAAAGAATGATATCAATATCATCATTTGTATAAATAGTACTTGTATACTATGTAAGTTTCAAAGTTTTTTCATATGAGCAAAGTTGAGGTTCAGAAAAGTCAAATTGATGCCCACAGATCACAAAGCAAAGTAAAAACCATTGCCGTTTTAAAAACTCTAGGGGATTTTAAAAAATCCATGGTGTTGTAAACATGAGACAGATAAACATGAATATTCAAATATACTGAAGCACATGGAAAAAAAGAGTCAATTAAAGACTATAGCGTATTCATGATATCTGGAAGAATGTGAAAAATTATCCTGAATGAGTGATTCTAGATTGGCCCATATAGTGTGGTCCTCAATCCTAGAAACATGGATATGGTTTATGGCCTTTTCTAGACAAATGGTCAAGGAAAAAAATCCTCTTGATTTTATGATTATTAAAATCATTAAGTACAATATAAAAATTTATTTTAGTAGAAATTATTTTATTAATTGTATCTTTTTAAAGACATCATGTAAGGAAAGCATGGTGGGTTTTGAATTAAAAAGCATTAGAATTTCTCTAACTTCTTGAAATCAGACATCTATTTACTCATGCTATAGTTTTTCATATTAGACTTATCCAGAAGTGAACTTGTTTTCTTTACCAGGGAACTAGGATAAGCACCATCAATTAATGTTATCACCATCCACTGAATTTTCCAAATTTTTCGAGTTTACTCTTGTCTCTTCTTGTTACCATTAAATCAGCCAACAACTCTAAAATTTGTCATTTTTCTTATGCAAGTATCTTTAAACCAGGAACTTTTTCTTCCCCCAGTTTTCTTGAAAAAAAAAATCATGGATTAAGTAGGCACAAGGGACCATGTCTCTAGATATTTGCTTTGTTTTCTCTATTTATTATTTATTTACTCTTTATTGATTACCTGCTTATTTCAAATTATAATAGTTTCCAGATAGTTAAAAACAAAAACAAAAAACAGATGACTTCCCTCAAGGAATCCATTAAGATAAGAAAAACAGCTCTGTCAATAGGTGATGTCACTGTTGGACCCCTAGACTGAAAGAGAACTTGACCTGAAGGATATCCATCAATATTTGAGAAAGAGAATCAAATCAGAGCATCTCTTGATTAAACTCTTTTCATTGTACCTCATTCTCATTGCCTTAAGGATAATGTGCAAACAAAATTGCAGTGAATTTAATAAGTCTACTTCATCAAGTCACTATTTATTAAGTCCTGCTCACTATTGCTCATGTACAATGTACAGAACCACTAACCACATTAAACAACCTATCCTTGGGATTTTTCTAACCCTTAAATCAGTGCCTTCTAGTGAATGGAATTATTCTCTAATCCTTAGGCTTCCCACACATATAAACTCTTCCTTCATTCCACTTTACTGATTATGACTCATCTTTCAAGTTTCAACTCAGATAATTCACCTCTAAGATTTATTGCTGGTCTGCCTAGTAACTATAAACTCCATCTAGGAGGTCAAATCTCCATGGTAGAACATATCACAATAATTTGCAGCTTTATTGCTTTATATTGATTGACAAGCATTTAAAATTCCTTGAGAGAAGGATCTGTCTTTTCTCTATATAATCTCCATGGAATGTAGTGCCCAGCTTATAGTAATTCTTAGCCCGGAAAAGTGATTCTGATAGCTGTAAACATCATAGCTGCAGAAAAGTTATTCACTGGTATTGGACTGGTGTGAAGTCTAGTCACTATATGTATTTTGTCAACTAATACTCCATTAATATAGATACAACATTTCATTTTACACAGTGGGAGGGGACTGAGGAACATGGAAATTAGGCAACTGGTACAAGATCCTCATTGTATGAGGATCATGGAAATTGACATTAAACCCCACCAGTTTGTTTTTAATCTTTGGGTCTCACCTGGCTGTTTCAGGGCTTAATCCTAGTTCTTCACTTGGATTATTTCTGGAAGGCTCAGGAAACTATATGATTTGTCAAATATACAGCACAAGTAACCTATTCCACTGTACTATCACTCTGCCCCCCCAGAACAAACACTGTGAACCATGAAACCTTCAAAAATAAAGCCTGTTAATAAGTGAATATTACATTATATTACATTTTTATAAATGAATAGAAAATCAAATGGATTTTCTAGTTAACCAAGTCATAAATAGAAAGCCTTAAACTCATGAGAAATCTGAATACAGTTTGTGCTAAATGAATGAGTGATTAAAAACAATCCATCTCATGTAGTTCAATTTTCTTATTCAAAAAAATTAAATGAGGGATGGAGAAATAGAACAGCATTCAGTGTGCATGCCTTGCATACAGCTCACTCAGCTTTGATCCCTGACCCCATATGGTTTCTCACCCTGAGCACTGAACCAGAATTAAGCCCCAAGCATTCCAGAGTGTGGTCCAAATCCTAAATAATAATAATAAAAAAAAAGATACAGTCAAGAGGGCTTTGCCTCCCTAGTGTTTTCTGAAGGATGTACAGGAGGCTGATTGTCAGAGCTCACACTTAAAGGTTCCATCACAATTACATCTCCCAGTCTTGGCTCAATGCATTGCCCTGGGCCACTGATCCAGACTGCGTACTTCGGTGCCAGCATTCCAGGCAGCCAGGCTCCAGGGCCTGCCAATCCATTCTTCACCCAGAAGCAGTGCTCATCCTCCACTGTTGTTTTAATCACATCAATCACTTCCCCAATTCTACTTTGTATCAAATCCAAGTTTTTAATTATAGGTTTCAAATTTCCCTTCCAATTATTCCTCTCTCCATAGAAATAGAAACATCTCTTCTCATTTCTGCTTAGAGCACTACTCATGTGAACATACTTGTTCCAATAATTTACATCGCGTCTTCTACTCACCTCCTAGCTTTGCAAATATCCTGCTCTCTGCTTATAAAAACCGATGCACTTACTTTAGCTTCTTTAGCCAAAGTAATGCCTCTTGTTTGGGTTAATCCTGAAATCGAGTGTGTTTATGAGCAAAGGAAAAAACATTTGAGATTGTCACCTGCATTTTTCTCTTGGAAAACCATGTGTATTGGCATGAGCCACAATCATTCTGAATAGCAAATTCTGTGACTGACAATCATAATATTTTATTATTGATTTATAATGATGCTATTAAGATACATTCCTCTTCCTTAGAAAGATCACATATGCTTTCCTATATTGAGTCAGCATATATTGAGTTCCCCATATGTTTATATTGCTCGAGGAATAAGGCATTTATGAATAAGTGATAGTCATCTCTTCCAGAGTGATCAAAAATACATTTGTCTGTTTCCTACTACCACATTTAACTATAGATATCTCATTATTAATCATAGTTTTCAGCACTGAATATAGGAGCTTTCCCTAACAGAAGATGATGAATATTCATCAATAACAATAAATAATTGACTTATAGGATATTTTCCATTCCAAATAACCTGTGAAATCCTTCATCCCTGTGCCAAACTTCCACCCACTCTCTGCCATCTGAAAGTTTTGATTTGGTAAAGATCAAACAGGTGTTCAAAAGTTTGGACAAGCTCACAATGCTTGAAAATTCTGCCAAAATGTACTGTTTTCTACTAAGAACAGATGGCCACAGATGAGCAATAGCAATTGATGATGTTGAAAACAATTCTTTATCACAGAGAAGAGAGAAAGTAGAACTTTGTGATATGACCATTTTAGGCTATAGACTGCTTTGTGCCCTCCTATCTATTACTGTATTAATAAAAATTATGAAATATAATTTATAGGGATGCTGATAAAGTGCTCAGATACTTTTCTATACAAATTATAAATCCATTTTCTTTTTTGAATTTGGATCTTTAAATTAAAATAATATATGGATGATATTTAAGTAAAAGGTGACAGTTCTAAGACTGGACTTATAGTTTACTGCTTATGACTTGTGGGCTTGGCATTTTCTTTCTTTTTCTTTTTTTCAAAAAATAAAATGATCTCTTTTTCTACAAAAAAAGGATGATCAAAGAAAATAAGAGAGTACATTTGTTTTCAAAATAATTGGAAAATGATTAGTTTTACTCTGACAGAACTTATTAATGCATGCCACGGTCTGCCAAGACATGAACTTTTAGTTAATTTTAGAATTAAATGTCACAAGAGATATTATAACTGAAGCCTTGTTTGAGTACTTTAAAATATTCCCATTCTAGATATTAATGAAAAGCTTCTTAGTGCAGGGAGATAGTTTATAGATGATGGTATTGAGAAAGTTATAGATTAGAAACAAGCAATAGATTAACTAGTCCATTTTAGGTTGTACTTTTTATTTCCGGCACTTGATTATTTTTCCAACTTTTTTTTATTGTGACAAAGATGCTTTTTTTTATACTTCTAAGCATTTACAAATGTGTGTGCTTGCTTGCCAATTAGTTTTCTGATGTTGATTTAGAGTAACTGTCAAGTGAGTTCAGATTGGCAAAATCAGAGCTACTTCCTGTTAAAATACTGACATCTCAATTCTGAAACATTTTAGAAACATTTCATCTTGTACTTCACTTATACTGGTATCATACAATGTGTGTTATCATAGTTTGGGGATGAAACGTAGATATACAGCTGTACTTTCAATTACATAGACATCAAGAAATGTGGACCTGATTTCCTCTAGTTGGGGTTGTAATTATTTGCTGTCTCCTTGATGCTTTGAGACTGAGTGAGTACTGATGAAGAGAATACACAATGAATTCTGTGCAGAAAGTTCAACAACTTGAAATCTCAACAGAAAGTAAAACACAAGAACTTGAGTTAAAGTTTATATGTAATTTCCCTATGAAATAAATTAAAGATGACTTGTTAAATGATTTATTTTGATTAATTTATCTTATTTTGATTTATTTATTATCTACCTTACTTTTATAGAATTATTTATCACAGCTTCTTAATATTAAGACATTTTGTACTATGCCAAATAAGGTGATTGTTTTTTAAACTAATAGTCAAGCATTTAATTTTGGGAAGAAGCTATCATTAACCGAGAGCAAATAGTACATATAGCAAGAAAGAAAATGAAAATATTTGTAAATGTTATAATCTAATGTAGAGATAAAATATACTTGAAAATTTTATGCTATAAATTTAGCTATTATCTATGCAAATATATCTCATGACTAATTGTGAACATAAAATATATATGTTGATTTTAATGTATACACACAATTATTCTGGCCTAAGAGTTTTTGGAATTTTCATAAGAATTAGTTCTTCTGTTAGTGTTTTTTAAAAGGCTGAAAATTAGGCAGGAATGATAGTATAATGGTAAGACATGCCTTGCGTAGAGCCAACTCTGTTTCACCGCTGGCATCCCATATAGACTCTAAGTTTGCCAGAAATAAACCCTGAGCACAAAACCAGGAGTAATTCCTGGCACAGCTTGTTCTAACTCCAAAATGAAAACAAATAAAACATGAAAATGACCACTTTATTAAAAATAATTTTATTAATTTTATTATATCTTTTTAATGTATATTAATCTTAATTTTTTGTTGATAATTTTAAATGTATCTAGAAATTGATTGAATGAAGAATATTAAAAAAGAAATAAGTTATTTTTTTTCTTAGTTCTTTAATTAAATAAATTTAAATTGGGAGAAGGATGTTTTACAACTACTGAAAACTTAGATGTTAGTTTCTTAAAAAAAGGATAATTTTCTCAATTTATTAGTAACTTAGGTCTTATAAGTCATACAATCTTTGTTAAATGGTTAAAAGATTTATATTTATAGAGTGTGGTCAACTGAAAGCCTAGTGTAAAATGCTTATTATGTAGGAGGATTCTTATGGGAAAAAAAGATAAAAGAAGAGGAAGAGGAGACTTATAAGGGAAAAGAACTTGTTTTGTTCATAAATCAGAAAAGATCTTTTGTAAAAATTTCAGAATCATCATCATTGATATTGTGAATTTATCCGAATTGAAGAGTGTCACAATAGGGGAATTATTCATTCTTGATTTAGAAATTAAAAAAAATGCCTTTTAAAACAATTGTTCTTATTTTGTGTATATTTGTTTTGGGAGTTGGAGAATCAAACCACAGTGTTCAGGAGATTCTCCTGACTCAATATTTGGGAGTTCCTGCTGGTGATACTCTGGTGGTTGGTATTGAATTTAGGCCTTTTTAATACAAATCATGTACTATAATCTGGTGATATATCACTTTGGCCCCTAACACAGTTTTTAAATGAAAAAAATATTTTATCCACCTTTGCAAGTCAAAATTATATATTAAAAATTATTTTTATATGAGGCAGGCCAAATGGTTACCCTGACAAAGCCTACTCTGACAAAGCCTTGTAGCTGCACCCACTGTCCACAAAAACTGCTTTGCCAATGGCCCAACTTCATCAATCTTAGCAAAACTCCTGGTCTGCAGGTATTTGAACTGTCATTACCAAGACATTTTTGGAGTGAGTGTGGGCACCCTACCCCCACATTTTTGTACTTCCTGAAGCCCTGACAACCCAAAATCACCCCATTAAAGCCACAATATTAGCCACAGTTGTTGGAATTTCTGCACCAGAGAACAATTCCAAATTCCTTAATAATGTCATCTTAGTAACAGGACATCAATATAGACCCCAAAGTGTATTTGAAGTCACCTAATGTTCAAAACAAAAGAGGTATCAGAAAGTTGACTAGCAACAGGAGCTTAGTAAACCTAATGACTTAATGATCTCATTGTGAAATACATTAAGGTTCACAAATTTTTCTTGTGTTGTTTATTTTTTCTTTTTCATTCTCTTTTTTATTTGTTGTTTTTTCTTTTTAAATAATTAGCTTCCACTTACCTAGAAACAAATGTATTAAGATCAACTAGTAATAATCTTTAAATAAAGTGATTTATGCACAAAATTTGCCTTAAAAGAAAAATTGAGAAAAAATATTTGATTGTATTACATTACAATTTTAGTGCCTTGGCTACATGTATTTATTTAATTCAAGCATCATCTAAAGTTTTTTATTTTATAATCCAAGAAATTCTAATATACCTTTAAAGTCAGTTTTCCCTTGATTCAAATGTGATTTTACAATCCTAGTAGCCTCATTCTGAGAGATCCTTGAAAGATTTCTATCCTTAAGAAGTTGATTTTCTAAAAGCTGTTGGAAAGACAGAAACCTTAACAGATTTAGGGCATTTTTGTGAGGACTCCAATATAGCATTACAAAAAATAGAATGGAATAATTGGAGTAGAAATTTATAAAAATAAAAGGGGGGGCTTTCTACAATGAAAGGTCAGAACAACTATACTTGGTCTCCAAAGGATATTGGAAAATAAGCTATCTTAATATAAGAGTACACTATAATTGTAGCATGGCAGTCAATGTCTTTTGTGAGTAGATTTTTAGCCCCTAAGACCATTTTTTATTGTGCTTGTAAGTATAAGTAATAAGACTCCATGCTGTTCAATGATACACAGCAGTTGTCAATTATTAAATAGGTCTGCTAGTTATTTAGGAAGAATTTTAGTATTGCTTAGCAGTGGGCCACAGTTTCCTGAAACTATAAGAATAGTCTGTAATAAAACATCAAAACTTCAAGCACTTTCTATATGGGTCCTGATTCTTTGATGCATCTCACTTCTACCACTCAAGGAGTTGTTTTACCATAAATTTCTGATACTCCAAATATACTGAACCAATCACATTCCCCTCTTTTCTGAGGACATAGAATGATTATATTCATGAAAGTACCTTAAGGAGATACTCATTTTCCAAGTCTTCCTTGGGTTTGATAGCATTATTCAATTATGAACATTAAGATACAAAGACATTCATTGGGGGTTTCTTCGACTTCTCTCCTTTACTGCAATACAGATTGGATATGATATTTGGACATACTAATGCTATCATATAGCCCATAAGATAGCTAAGATAAGAAAAAATATTGATATACTAGTAAAATAAGAAAAGAATTAACATAACACAGATGTGTATATTGAATGCACCAGTGAACAGTTGAACCCACACAAGAAATCATTTACCATAACTTTCTTATTCTAAGAGGAAAAATTATACTAGATGTGTTTCTAGATTATTGTTGTTTATGTGTTTTGTTACTCAAATAACACAAGGATATTTGCTAAACTTAATCATTTAATAATGTAATTGATAAGTGTCTACAGTTTCCAGGTTACTGTTGGATGAAAGCAAAGAATTGAATATGGTCCTGTAATCAAACTCAATGTATGTTAAAGAAAATGAAAACTAAAAAAGAATATGGTAGTCCATTATGTGGTTACTGAAGATCACTGAGTTTAGATTTTCAAATACCTACACCATTAGCAAGAAGCAAATTAGTGAAATTTTCTTTAAGACAATAAATTGGATAATAAATGGCTGAAGTTTCAGAGATGCAATAGAAGTATCTGGAATGAAAATATGGCCCCATGTTTAGAAAACCTTCTAAATCTCTACATCTTTCAGTGTTAGCAAAGAGTTAATATAATTTTCAAAGTTCCCTATTTTAGAATCAAAGTGCTTTAGGCTATTTGGCCAGAAAATCTTGCTCAATATTTATAAGAACTACCATACAATTAGCATAAGTTCATATGCCTATGGTGAAAATATAAATGAGATGGGAGATTGAAGAATTTTAATGAGTTTTGCCTTAATCATTCTTTGAAATAAATCTAATAAAGAGACTCTCTTTAACTTTTATTTGATGTTCTTCCTTGCACTATGTAACTGCTGTGGTTACACCTATGTCTGAGTAGACACAAATATCTTTGCAAGACCTTTTTTATTTATCTCAAAACTTGAAGTATTTCTCTGTATAACTCAGTATATGTGCACCTATAGAGATTGCTGTTTATGAAGAGCCTCCTATATTTGATCATCACACTTGTCTGGGACATTTTTACTTTCTCATTAATTTATATTTTTTAAAAATATATAGAATAAAAATATATAGAATCTTTATTTAAGCACCATGATTACAAGCATGATTGTAGTTGAGTTTCAGCCATAAATATAATACCCCCCTTCACCAGTGCAACATTCCCACCACCAATGGTCCCCTCCCACACCCCTGCCAGTATTCCAGGCAGGCATTCTGCTTCTCTCATTCTTTAATATTATCATGCTAGATGTTAGTATATTTATTTTCCTAACAGAATTCACCATTCTTTGTGGTGAGCTTCAAATTATCCATGACTTTTGTTAACTTAATGAAAAAGGTTGATGTGATAAGCTGACTATAAATGGTTTTGTAAATTATGGTGCTTTACTTAGAATTAAAAAAATGTACTAGAAGACCCATTTGTTTTGTGTGTTCTTTTTCCCTTGTTTGTTTTTTTGGGTCACACCCCGCAGCACTCAGGGATTATTTCTGGTTTTGCACTCATAAATTACTATTGGCAGGCTCGGGGTACCATATGGGATGCTGGGCCTGGATAGGCCAAATGCAAGGCAAATGTTCCTTTTATCTACTGTGCCATCAGTTCAGCCCTTAGATGGCCCACTTGGAATAAGAAAAGGAAAACTAGTAAGTGGGATGGGAGACTTAAGCATTTTAATGAGTTTTGCCTTAATCATTCCTTGAAATAAATCTAATAACTTTATTAGATTTAAACTTTTATTTTATATTCTTCCTTGCCTCAAGTAACTACTTTGGTTACACCGATGTCTGAGTAGACACATATCTTTGTAAGCTATCGGTGCCCTAGAACTTTCACACTGATTTGGGTACTTGCTTTGTCAATGATCAACATAGGTTCAATCTCCACCATCATCAGGAGTAAGCCCTGGTCAGCACCAGCCTCCACTAAAAACAAAAACATGAGTTATTTAAGTTGTCTTGAATTTAGCCTTGATGTTGTATATAATAAAGGATGTGGCTTTAGTAGTAAGTCATTGCTTATAATGTCTCATACATAGAGATCATTCAATAGAAAACAGTTGCTTGTCTCCTCCTCATCTTCATGTTCATTATATTAGGATGCTTCTTTTGTCAAAGAAAACTGGTTTGACTTTGTGCCACCTAAATTATGAAAATAGTGCAGGATCAGTCTGACTTGATGTTCCCTGGTGGTTCTAGTATTCATTTATATGCCCAATTTGTTCCAAGACACATAATAAAGTTCATCTAATAGAGACAAAAGGAGTAGACCTTACATTTTCTATAACTGGATACAAACAAAATACTTCTATCATTTGGGATTTGCAAATAGATACTGTTGGAATTCCAATTCTGATCAGAGAATCCCCTCTTACTATTAAAAGTTTCTAGTGAAAATTAAGCAGAAACTTGTGCTTTTAGGGAGGAAATAGCTTTGTTTACCAAGGATTTTGCAGTATCATTCAAAATGGTGGCATGAACACACCCCATACTTCATGAAAGAGAGATTTATAAAAGCAACAATTTAATCTTAAATATGTCATGAGAGGTTTGAACACTGATCTAAGGTTTTCTCCGTATTACCTAAGATTGAAACAACAGCCATAATAGGAAGATAAAGAAGAGAGAGAAACAGCATTTTCAAGGTTTGATTCTGGTTTTCTGTTTGTATCAGCTAAATGTAATGGTCAATGTTCAAACTGACAAAATTATGAATACTCCTGATAGGTTACGATTATTCAGTCTCTGCCTAAATCCAGGACATTTTGTGAGAGAGCACAATGGTCTCTGCTATTACAGGGAATTTGCTGTTGTTGATAAGCTATTCATAACAGACCATAATCAGTACATTAGCTCTCATATTCACTGATGCCAACCAAGGTTGAAATTTTGACAAAACTTATCTTTGACTTAACTTTTCATTCATTCCTTCTTGGAAGCAAGTTTCCAAAGATATTCACTGAAATTCTAAATGCAAATTAGATATTAACATTTCCTTTAGGACTAAATTGTATCTATTCAAATTTTCCCAACCTCTCCAATTCTATATCATAAGATTTTTCTTATCTCCAGGCAAGGATTAAAAAATAAATACTCCTATCCACTGGAACCCACTTGTAGAGGAAGTATAGATTTGCCTAGGTTGTAATAGTGGAAAAGAACAATCAATGTGTCTGCATTTCTTTGACATACAAAAACTTAGAATAAGAAATTGAAATTTCTTTCTTAAACCACACAATCGTATTGTTCTGGCATGGAGCTCTGGTATAAAGTTCTGACAAACACACCTGATATCACAAAAGCAAACTGTAGTCATAACGCAGCTCATTCTTAGCCAGTATCGCCCTGAATATGGAGACTTTCTCTCTTTTCTTTTTTAAATTATACCTGGGCATTGTGAATTACAATGTTGATAATGGCAGGGTTTCATGCATAGAGTATTCCAATACCACTCCCTCTCTCACAGTGTTCACTTTTCTCCACCATTGTCCAAGTATTCTTCCCCACAGACCTCTTTCTATTCAGATCCCCTGTCCCTGTATTGCTAGGCTTCCTGTTAAAAATAAGTTTTCTGTTTCTGTTGCTTTGTGACATTTGCTGTTTCATTACTATGCTTCTCTAAGACATTTTCAATAATATGAAAATGAAAGTTTCAATTCAAGATCACCACCTTTCATGGAATAGTTTTAAGGATGCCCTGTGAGTGAATCAATTTGTCTCTGCATCTGTGTTGGGGGGTAACTTTGGAAATAACTCTATGGATATAATCCAGATTATATCCATAGAGATTCTCTTTTAATTAATCCATAGAGATTATCAATTAAGATTCTCATTCAGCATTTAGTAATTATAGAAGGAATCACAGTTATAGCAATAGATAATGGCTAAAAGCTAGTGATCATAGCTGCAGAGCTAGTCAAGGGGTAAAAGAACTTGCCTTGAACATAGCTGAAACCGTTTGATCCCTGATAGTGAATTGTTTCCCAGCACCACCAAAATCAGCTGCTAAGTCCAGAGTCAGGAAGGACTGTCCTTCTAACATTGTTGGGTGTGCTCGAAAACGTTCCTTCCCTAATGCAAGTGGTTAGGGTGTCAGTATTTACTGATCACTTTTCTTTTTCTTTTTTTTAATAATATTAATTTTTATTTTGGATTACATATCTTTCACAGTAATATTTTAAGTACATATTAACATTAAATCAGGGGAGTTCCCACCACCGAAGTTGTCCACCCTCCACGCCCATTCCCGGCATGCATCCCATAACCGCCTCTCATCCTCCCCAGACTGCTAGTATAAGTGGTCTCCTGTGTCTAGCTTGTTGTAGATTGGATATCGATTCTGTTGTCGTTGGTTTTGGATTTGATGTTTAATACTGATCATTTTATTGACCAATTTCCTTAATCACTAAATTGCACTGGGCTTGTTTTAAGGTCAGTATAAGT
Organism: Crocidura indochinensis; assembly: GCA_004027635.1. Lineage (NCBI taxonomy): Eukaryota > Metazoa > Chordata > Mammalia > Eulipotyphla > Soricidae > Crocidura > Crocidura indochinensis. Next base: position 18,990 of record PVKC010012956.1, read on the forward strand.
GCCCTTTTCTTTCACCTGACTTCCTCAACAACATTTAGATGGGCACATACACTTCTCTTTGAAAGAGGGTTTATTATCATGTGCCTCATAATTCACATCATATAGCTCATAAATTACCTAATACCAAATATAAAAATATTTTGCTTGTTATTATTAATTAGGAAACATTGGCCTGAGTCCCTATGGATTGACTTTGTATGAAAACTTTATTTGTTGGCTTTGAAACTTTGACTTTTACTCTCATGATTGCTCTCTTGGATGCCTTCAAAATGACAAATGGAAAAAGGAAGGTGATTATACATTTCTTGTCTCTTTATTTTTTCTCCTTCACTAACTATAATAAATATTTGGGGAGAAGGAGGAGAGAACAGTATGCATAGAGAACTGAAGTCTCCCTCTCATACCTGAAAGGTAGGTCAAATTCCTCGAGCACAAGTTGAGCATGGTGAAGAACCAGTTTTGATCTCAACTATCAAAAGGCCAATCCTCACACACCTAACTGGGAGTCTCTGAGCACTGCTAGGTGTAGGCCCAAAATTACATGTAGAAAAAATTTTTTAAAAATCATATTGCTTCTCTATCATAAGAAGAAAGATACTGACTGGTACAACAATATGTATTCCAAATATTTCATGCTAGGCTCGTAAAATGAGATTTGTATCTAGAGTTACTTTAGAAGAAAGAACTTATCAATTATAAACTCATATCACGAGTTAAAATTTGGCTTCTGAAACATGCCTGTTTGGGAAACTCATTCATCTGCCTTCTCTTCCAAATTTCATGAAAAAATAGAATGCTTTCCTTGTAGCATCTTATAAAGCATTGAGGTGGGTGAATACTTGACAAATATCACAAAGAAAGTGACCCATTTAACAGCAGATAGTGTGCTTTTTGACCCAAAATGGAGCAGAAGAGACAGAGAACGAGGAGTCAGGTACAGTTATTGAGGTGCTGACTTTGTTTGCTGCTAACCTGGGTTCAATCCCTGGCACCACATATGGTTCCCTGAGCACCACTATCAGTAATTCCCAAGTGCAGATCCAGGAGTAACCCCTGAACATCACTGGATATTTACATCATTGTAACCTAACCATTCCAACTCTAGTCACTATTTCTTTTTTTTTTTCCTAGTCACTGTTTCAAGAGCTTATATGCAGATTTCTCTATAACTTTAGACTTCTTATAGTACCTTCCTGAATATCTTGTGCATATGTGAATAAAAGCAGGATTTGAATGTTTAAAGAAACTTTTCTGCTGTAGCTTTAAGTCTTTTTAAAGAAATATGTGCATTGTTTGCCCCTGCTTAAAATCTGGGGACTTGGCAGCCACTATTAAGAACCCCAGTTTGCTAGTTACACTTTCTTTTCTAGAAATAGTCATTAATCTTTGCATCGCTGAGTAACTTAATGAAGTAGAACCACTGTAACTTTATCTCCTGGAGAATTCTTTACTCACTAAAGGTCAAATGTAGAGCCATTTTTTTATGTGAACCATCAGGCTTCTATTTCACTTGCCAAAGGATCTCATACTGTTTTCTGGAAACCTAGAAGTTTAAGAGATAGCTTTAAATGGTTGTTGAAAGGTAGCTGGAAAGACTTCCAGAATATACAAATATATTTTTTAGCCTTCAATACTTGAAAACTATTAGATGGATCAAGTTGCCTCAAAAATATGTTGAATATTTCCTTTATATGAACATACCATTGTTGAATTAGTACTGAATGGAGTCCCTTCGACCCATATTCTCTCCCTTAGCAGTAGAAAAAAGGGATTGCATGAGTCCAGTATGATTTTAAAGAAAAAGCGATGAGAGCTCCAATAACCTGAATACTCCAAGGTGATGGATAAAGGAGTTGTCATTTGGTATTGGGTGACAGCTGGGCAGCTACCTACTTGCAGATACCAACCAGTTACCTATGCCCTCCTCACTGTAGTTACACTTTGACAGTTTGTGTCTGGGAAATTCAAATGCTTGAAAAGGAAAAGGTGAAGATGGCTTATGGCTTAGCCTCAGAAATTAGGTAGTATTGGGGCCGGAGCAATAGCATGGTTGTAGGAAATTTGTCTTGCACGCAGCCAACCTGGGACAGACTCATGTTCAATTCCCATATCCCATATGGTCCCCTGAGCCTGCCAGGAGCGATTTCAGAGTGCAGAGCCAGAAGTAATCCCTGAATACTGCCAGGTGTTCCACCACCCCACTCCACCCCCCAAAATAAAGAAATTATATAGCATCATTCACTAGGTCCTACTAGTCAAAGCAAATTTTAGGTCAAAGACTTAAGTGGAGAGGGGTCAGAAGAACAATACAGCTTTCCTTTTATGAGGCTAATCAAGTTTAAAGTTCTGGCACCACAGATGGTCCCCTGAGCAATGCCAATGTAATTCCTGAGTTCAGAGTCAATTGTAACTCCAGAGTATCACTGGGTATAGAACCCTCCAAAAAAAAAAAAAAGTTAAGCAGGGAGAAGCAAAGAATTTCTGGATATCTTGAATCCATCACACTCTCTAGAATGTTTATTAGGTGATATTTTCTTAGATAATTCTAAATGTCATCTTGTTTGAAAATTCTTAATTTCCCATTCTGCATTGTCACCTTCTATTCCCAAATATATTCTTTGTATCTTGTCATCCTGCTTGTCTTGCTGACAGTTCATAACATTATAGAGTGCTTGTTTTTATATTGCGCTTATTTTCTTAAGTTATGCATAGTGGAAATCTTGTCTGTATCATTAATCACTGTCTTTAGAAATAAGAATAACACAATGTCACACAGTAGGCACTTATTTATTTGAGAAATTATATTAAAAGGTCCAGATAAAAATAAGGCCAACTCATGTCTTCTAACTGAACTGTTCAAGTCTTTTCCAGTGTATAAAATAATGCTGCAATTACTGATTGGACTTTCTTGCCTTTTTTTTTAAATTTTTTTGAATAAAAGTGAAACTCCATTCAAATCAGACAATTTCCCAGATAAAGTGGTATGTGATCTAAGACTTCATAACTTTCATAAAACCTTGTTGGTCTCAAAAAATTACAGACATTACTACTTGAATAAGGGAGAGGAAGGTCAGTAGAAAATTGATTTATGTGGCAGACAAACAAGACTATCTGGAGGGGATAAGAGAGACCTGTTATTTCTTTGAAATTTTTCCATCATGAACTTCTCCTCTCAGGAGTTAAATCATAAATTAAAATGTTATTACAAAAGCACAAAATCAAAAGAGGTAATAAACAGTTCTTAGCCACCAGTTCAAATGTTTTTCTCCTGTGTCTTTAGTCATAAAATACTTCTATTCCCAAGACATTTTCCTCAGTCTGAAAGGAATGCCAATGAACAAATTGCCAATGAAAATTTTGAGTTTAGTGAATATTGGTATATGCATTAAGGATGGGAAAGGTGTTAATTTGTTTGTTTGGTTGGTTGGTTTAATTTTGCAGTGTTGGGAGCCATATTCTGCAGTGATTAGGAGCCAGTTCTGGATTATTTCATGGGGGCCATTTCTAGTAGTGCTTGGAAGATCATGTGTTGCTCAGGGAACCATGTTGTGCCAGAGCTAGAACCCAGGCTTCTTTAATGTTGAATCTGCATATTGGCTTCCTGAACTATCTTCCCATGCCCAATCTCTTACTTTAATTTTAAAAGACAGAAGAAGTACTTAGGAGAAATAGGGTAGCCACAGGAATAAATGGGGTGAGAAGACCAACCAGAAAGAAAATCTGATAGTAAAACTCTTGCTAAGTTAGTGTGATAATCAACAGTTCTCATATATGTTCCATAATCAAGCTTCCACAGATGTTGCATCGATCAGATAACTTTATCCTTTCCTAGCAGTGAAACCACTTAAATGACCTAAAAATTCCTTGGAGAACACCCCCACACTTATCATTACTAATGTTGATTTATTTAATTCATTTCTATTCTTTTTTAATGACTCTTCCAAGTATCTTTCCCAGTCATTTTTTCTCCTTTTATTTTATTCTATGGAACCTACGGTATCAAGAACTAAATTTAATTAGTTTTTTCATTCTCTTTATCCAGCATGGTATGTATGACTTATCATGATTAATAAATAAGTGGAAGGACTCAATAAATAGAATATGGTCCCCCCAAAAAGAGCTGTACCAGTTCTAGATGAAATATACAGTTTTTTACGTTAAAAATTACATGGTATTGGGCCAAAGAGATAGCACAGCAGTAGTGTGTTTTAGCCTTGTAAGAAGCTGATCCAGGACAGACCTTGGTTCAATCCCTGGATTCCCATATGGTCCCCCTAGCCAGGAGCAATTTCTGATCACATAGCCAGAAGTAACCCTGAGCATCACAGAGTGTGGCGCAAAAAAAAAAAAAAAAAAAA
>PVKC010012957.1:0-23350 GCA_004027635.1 Crocidura indochinensis
GGGGACCATATGGGTCACCGGGATTCAAACCGATGACCTTTTGCATGAAAGGCAAACGCCTTACCTCCATGCTATCTCCCGGGCCCCTCCATTCTCTTGAGGAATATGTTTTCTTTAGCTTTGGTCCTGTAAGCAGACTTTTCCCAATAATTAGTGTAAGAATGGAATTAACATTTGTTAGAATTTCAAGGGGAGTTTTATTTTCTTTTTTGGGAAGGGCCACACCCTGTAGCCCTCAGGGGTTACTCCTGGCTCTCATTCAGAAATCACACCCAGTAGTGGCAGCCTCTGGGGACCTTATGACATGCTTGGGATCTAACCTGAGTCTTCTGCATGCTGCCTTGCTGTGCTATCAGTCCAGCCCCTCTAAGGAGTTTTCTGATAGCTTTTCTTGTTTTGTTTAGGGATCATTAGCTGGAAATGGATTGGATCACAATTGACTGTGTTTACTCCTGATTTTATGCTCTGGGATCACTCTTGGCAGTGCTCAAAGTTCAAATGTGCTACTTGAGATTGAACCAGGATGGTTATGTGCAAGATAAACCCAATCCTTTGTATAATTTCTCTGGCACCGCATAACAAAAATTAGACTCATTTTCGTATGACAAAGTGACAATGACTTCCTTAGATTCTTAATATTTTGAGATCTTTTTCTTGCCCTACCAAAATTAGAGCATTAAGTTTTTAAAGTGAATGTTCTGGCCAAGCTTTTCATAGTTATATGTTTTTTTAATAAAAACTTTTATTCATGTTTTATATATCAGTAAGAGCTTGAGTACTGAAAATGTGTTAACTTTCTTTGCTCCAGGTTTTCTCCTGTGTCTTAGTCAACCAGAACAATGTTCTACGCACATTTTGTCCTCAGCAAAAGGGGGCCTCTGGCCAAAATTTGGCTGGCGGCCCATTGGGATAAGAAGCTTACCAAAGCCCATGTGTTCGAGTGTAACTTAGAGAGCAGTGTGGAAAGTATCATCTCACCAAAGGTAAGTTTTATATTGGTCTGTAAATGCTTCCTTTTCCATTTGATAGATATGCTGAACTCTGTGTCAGCAATTTTGGTCAACATATTTGTATTGGAAGCAAAAAAAATCCCATAAGGTATTTAGACTTTCCATTTCCCATTAAACATTCTTCTCATATATAGATATTTTCATGTTCTCATTTTAATAGGTAAGCATCAAGTTAAATGTGCCAATACTTTATACTTCACCTGCTAGATGCTTTTATACTCAAACATGTATGTGTTTTCTAATTTAGTATTTAATAAAATATGGATCAATTAGAAAAGTTGCAGTAGAATATATCTAGTCTCTTGTATCCATATCACTTGCTTCATTATTTCTTTACAACCTACTCTATATCTTAAAAATTCAAAGCCTTAAACATCGCAGAACTTCTTGGTGTGTTCCCTAAATACTGAAGTGTTATTCCTAGAAATCTCCAATCTTTTATATTCCTTACTTACTGCTTTGTTTCTAGATATTTTTTACTTTTTCTGAAATAAGTGCATTAGTCTCAAAGAAGTCTCCTTTTTTGTTGTTGTTGTTGTTGTTTTGTTTTGTTTTGTTTTTTGGGGCCACACCTGTTTGGTGCTCAGGGGTTACTCCTGGCTAACGCTCAGAAATTGCCCCTTGGCTTGGGGGGACCATATGGGACACCAGGGGATTGAACCGCGGTCCGTGGTCCTTCCTTGACTAGCGCTTGCAAGGCAGACACCTTACCTCTAGGGACACCCCACCGGCCCCCAAGAAGTTTAATTCTTAAGCATATTGCATACATTTATGTATTAAAGATTCTTGGGCCTTGTTATATGAATACATAGCATATTCTATTTTGAAAATATTCCAGATTATAATTTTTTGAAGCATCTTTGGGAGTTACTCTCAAAATTAAATGTTTGGACTGCCTATGTTAAATAAGAATCTTTCATTATTGTTTAGGGAAAGAAGAGAGGCTCTCAAAGCACTAAAGTGGGTTGTAGCAGAGATTTGCTCAGAAGTGTTAAGTGATGTTTTTTTTGTTGTTGTTTTTTTTTTTTTTTTTTTTTTTTTTTTTTTTTTTTTTTTTTTTTTTTTTTTTTTTTTTTTTTTTTTGGTTTTTTGGTTTTTTGGGCCACACCCAGTGACGCTCAGGGGTTACTCCTGGCTATGTGCTCAGAAGTCGCTCCTGGCAGGCACGGGGGACCATATGGGAACCGGGGGATCGAACTGTGGTCCGTCCTATGTTAGCACAGGCAAGGCAGCAGGCACCTTACCTCCTGCGCCACCTCCCGGCTCCCAAGTGATGTTTGTTGTTGTATATGTTGTTGTTGGATAAGTAAAAGTTTGCCTTTTAAATAATCTTTTGTTGATGGAATCTTGATTTGTTTTGGAATTTATGTTATTTATGTTATCTTTGATGTAATATGGACTTGATAATATTACTAAGATGAAAACTTCAGGAAGTATCCTTTCACATTTATAAACTTTAGTACTTCGATTTGTTTTCTATTGTATGTTTACATTGCATGGCGGGGTGGGGGTGGGGTTTGCCATATCCTATGAGGCTCAGTGGTTACTCCTGGCTATGCATTCTGAAATCGCTCCTGGTTTAGGGGACCATATGGGATGCCCAGGGAGTTTGTCCTGGGTCAGCCGTGTGCAAGGCTAGCACTCTACCGCTGTACTGTTGCTCCAACCCTTGTGTTGCATTTTTTTTAATGGCAAGCCTATTCAGAAAAGATTTGTTTATATATAGCTCAACTTTATTTAATAGCTGAATTATTGTACGACATCATAGTCATGTAGTCACAATTTAAATACATGAAAATGGAAACAAACATGTGAGATCATTTGCATATTTATAAATTCACTATAGAAATAACAAGAATGTATGATTATGAGGGAGTTGTTCTAGTTATGCTTACCCTTTGTAAATTTGCTAATTAACACATTCTGACTGCACTATAGATATTCCTGCGAATGCACTACATTACTTCCAGATATCTCTGAATTCCAAAACATGTTTTACCAAATTTGTATAAAGGCTTATCAACCTGGTGATCTGTCTTTTTTTGGTTGTGCATAATTTTATTCACTAATGTCTTTTTATGGGAGAATTGTACTTTTATCCCATGCTCTGTACTCAGGGATAACTCCTTGCTGTACTTGAGAACCATCTCTGGTACCAGGGACCAAACCTGAATTGGCTGCATGCAAGCAAGCCTAGTGCCCTACCCACTGTAATGTTGCTTTGGCTTGCAGTTTCCTTCCTCCCTCCCTCCCTCCAAACCTCCCTTCCTTTTCCAACTGCTCATTCCTCATTTTTTGCCCTTTCTCCCTTCCATCTTTTTTCCCCTTGCTCTGAAACAGCCATCTGTAGAACTTTCCCTGGATAGGCAAACTCAATATAAAATGAGTAGGGATTACTCATTTCAAAGCTAAATTCTTAGCCAAAATAAATTGGGCCAAAGAGAGAATCCAGCGCCTAAGGGTTTGATTCTTTTCATCCCATATGGAACTCCAAGCACTGCCAGGTATAATTACAGAGTGCAGGGCCAGAAGTACCCCTGAGCATTTCTAGGTATGGTCAAAAACCAAAAGGAAAAGAAAAAAGAGATTGGCTCATTGCCCTCAGAGAATTTCTACCTTCCAGTGTACCAACAGAAAGTGCCTTCCAATTGTACTTGGGTTACTGGCTATTACTACCTCTGATCTTTGTGTGTCCTCCTAGGGACTCTTCCCCCACTATAGAAAGCCTTTTAAAAGTTAATTATTCTGGGGACTGGATGGAATATAGCACAGTGATAGGGTGTTTGCCTTGTACACAGCTGACCCAGGACTGACCTGGGTTTGGACCCACCACCCCCACCCCCGTGCCCCATATGGTCCCCTATCCAGGAGTAACCCCTGAGTGTCACTGAGTGTGGCCTAAAAAAGTTAATTATTCTGGACAAAATAATGACCCCCTTCTTTCTGAAATATCGTGCATTCAAGATTGATTTTAAGATTGTTTTTATTTAGGTGAAATTACACATTTGTTAGTGGGCTTCAGGCATTGCATTGTTTCAACTCCCAATTTCTTCATATGGATCTTCTTCCCTCCACCCCTATTTTCCTCCAACTGACCAGTCTGCTGCTTTCTACCATATGAATTATCCCCCCATCACTTCACCTTTCAACACCATCTCCACCAACTCCTCCCAGTTGAATGCTTCCCCTTGCCATAGACCTTGCCCCCGCCCTGTCCTATTCTTCAGCTCCTCTAATATTAGTCATGTTGTTTTCTATAGAAGACCAGTTCTTGTGTTCTTTGTTTTCACTGTCCAGGCATTCCTTATTTTGTTGGCTTCTTTCCCTCTGGCTAACTTCACTCAACCTGCCTTTTTCCAGGTTCCTCTATGTAGCAACATGTTATGCAATTTATCTTATGTCCAAGTGATTTTCCATCGTGTCTATGTACCATAGTCTTTATCCAGTCCTGCACACGTGGGTTGCTTCCAGATTTGGGCTATTACAGTTAGGGCTGCAAAGATCATAGGGATGTAAATGTCTTTAAACTTTCTTATACCCATTCTAAGAGTAGATTCTTTTCTAATAGGAATGATGTTTTTGGGTTTTTTTTTTTTTTTGGTGGGGGCACACCTGGCAGTACTTTGTTACTCCTATCTCTATGCTCAGAAATCGCTCCTGGCAGGCTCAAGTTCATATGGGATACCTGTAATCAAAGCTGGGTCTGTTACAGATCAGCCTACTGCAAGGTAGATGCCCTACCACTGTGCTATCACTCTGGCTACAGCAGTTATGTTTTAATTGGGAATTTATATCAGGACTCATATTCTGTTCTAGATTTGATCACATTTATTTTATAGCAGGAAACCTCATTTTATGCTATACATCAAGTGAATTATGTAGTCAAAAGTCATTATGTAATGTTACTGTATATTTTAATGTTAAAATGTTCAGTGTTAAAATATACAGTTCTACAAGTAACAAAATACTGATCATAATTTAAACTTTAAGCAGATGTTTTAACAACTCTTTGCTACCTTGGAATTTGAGGGGTTTGTGGTTTGATTTAGAAAACTATGTGGGATTGTTTTTTGTTCATGTATTGTCTTTCTCTGAAAGGAATTTTCTTCAGTTGGCGGAATTGTTTTGATTGGGTGTTGTTCCCCTTTTTTTCAACTGTCTTTATCCTGACCTGCACAAGTCAAAAACAAAACAGGTCGAAGAATGTACATTTTATGGTGAAGATGGTGAGGAAACTATTATCTTTGTTAAATTGCTTTCCAGTTTATGTCAATGAAAAACTTGGTAAGAAATAAAATAGATGATTACTGTATGGGATGTCAAGTTAATAACAAAACAAATAAAAGGAAAAGTTGCCTGTAACTTTCACAAAAATCAGGCTCATGTGTGATTTCCTCCCAATTAACTTCCATTAGATTAATGTATATGTTTATTCACAGGTAAAGATGGCACTCCGAACATCAGGACATCTGTTGCTGGGAGTAGTTCGAATCTATCACAGAAAAGCCAAATATCTCCTTGCAGACTGTAATGAAGCATTTATTAAGATAAAGATGGCTTTTCGGCCAGGTATCATGGAACTTTTTGTATAAACTTACTCATACCCATTCTAAGAGTACATTCTTGTAGTAATAATTAAATTAATGAGAGTCCTGGATTGAGGAGGAGGATGGTAGATAGAGAGTGAGTGAGTCCTTTCTCTGCTAGCCAGGGAGCTTTCATTCCTTTCCAGCTGGCGAGTCTCAAAATTCAGGTTAGCCGTGAGGAAATGATCCACAATAGTCAGTATAAGTCAGGAGATAACCAACAACTTTATTAATAAGGCCCTAGCCACCATGTGTGGCTTCTATGCTAACCTTTTAAGCAGGCTCCCTAAGCTGTAGCTCTACCTGTTTCTGAGAGCTCTCTTCTTGCCACCTCTCAGACTTCTGTTGTGATCCCCTTATATCCCTAGGCAACCCCTTTGTTACCTTCCATAGACCCCAGAAATGAACTGGTTTGGTTTTACTTTCAGGTAAAATTAACATTTTGCCCTGGGAGGGGGTGACAAGATTCACTTCGTTTTTTTTGTTTTTTGTTTGTTTGTTTGTTTGTTTTGTTTTTGGGCCACACCCAGTGACGCTCAGGGGTTACTCCTGGCTATGCACTCAGAAGTCGCTCCTGGCTTGGGGGACCATATGGGAAACCGGGGGATCTAACCGTGGTCCGTCCTAGGCAAGGCAGGCACCTTACCTCCATCGCCATGGCCCGGCCCCGACAGATTCACTTCTAATAAGAATAATGTTTTGGGTTTGGAGGTGGGGCACACCGGGGAGTACTTGGGTTACTCCTGTCTCTGCACTCAGATCAGTCCTCGCAGGCTCGGGACCATATGGGATACCAGGGATCAAACCTTGGTCTGTTGCAGGTCAGTCGCCTACAAATTTCAAAATCATTGAAATTTCTTATTTTCATTAGATATCAGCATGCTTTATTTTCATTGTATTATAAGAAATTTGGCACAAAAAAAAATAGGACAGACTCAGAAAGGTAATAAAGGAAGAAAACCCACTTTCTACTTGTTATATTATGAAAGCATACCCTTTTTGGTTTTTTGGGGGGGGCTGCCCCATTTTCTTTTAAGCCTCTTTCCAGCAGCCCAATAAAACTGTCAGGTTGAAAAGATGAAGACAAGTGCATTATTTTTTTAATGTAATAATAGCTCAGAACAGAAAAATTCTTATTTTTTTTTTCTGAGAAATTTTTGGGTATTTTTAAAAATCAAACTATGAGGGCTGAGCCACATGCAGCTCATCATTAACCTCTTGCACCATATCTCCCTGTACGGCCATCAAGTGTAGTCTGAGCTCTGCTGGGTGTGCTCTCACTCCCAATATATGTCAAACTACTGCTTTACCCGGGATTTTGGTTTTTGTGAACTCTTCTCTGTGATACCCCTGGACAGTGATCCAGAGCGAAATCATACAGTGCTGATGATTGAACTTAATTTAGTTTTTCTGTGTTTTGGCATCTGCTATAGCCCTTTGAACCTTTCCCACTTGAAATCAAGTTGCTTTTCAATTGTTGAGACCTGTAGTTTCTGTTGCTTACTACCTAATTTGATAGTAAAACACCATACTTAATCTTGTGGCCATACTTAAAATACAAAGGTGTTCATCTGATTATATAACCTGTAACTTTAACAGCATTTGATGAAATTTTATTCTTGTTAAAATGCTTTATAAGAGGCTGGAGCAGTACAGCAGGTAGGATGTTTGCCTTGCATGTAGCCAATCCAGGTTCAATCCCTGGTGTCATCCTATATACTCCACTGAGCCTGCCAGGAGTAATTCCTGAACTCAAAACCAGGAATAACAACCCCAGAGCACCGCCCCACCCCCCCAAGAATGACTTTATAAGAGAAATTTTTGAGACCTGAGATTTTGTTTAGAAACTGTTGGTGGCCAGGGAGGAGAGCCATCAGTTTTGCGTGCTGGGGGCCTTGATCTAATCCCCAGCAGTGAGTGTATCCTCCCTTTTAGTACCCCCAAGCCTCCCAAAAAAGCCCTCAAAAATAAGTTATTCGTTAGCTATAATATTTCTGTGGTTTCTTCTAAGTGCTTTCTATTTAATAATAATGTTTGAGGGGCCAGAGCAATAGTACAGCAGGTAGGGCATATGCCTTGCATGCAGCCGACCCAGGTTCAAACCCCAGCATCCTGTGTGGTTCCCCAGCCAGTGTCTCCCCACCCCCAGCCTGCCAGAAATATTTCTGAGTGCAGAACTAGGAGGGAACTCTGAGGGCCGTCAGGTGTAATCAAAAAGGATGTATTCTTATGTAGAGCAATGCATATTATAGACAGCTTGAAAAATACAAATTTCTGGGCCGGAGAGATAGCATGGAGGTAGGCCTTTGCCTTTCATGCAGAAGGACAGTGGTTCGAATCCCAGCATCCCATGTGGTCCCAAGTGCCTGCCAGGAGCGATTTCTGAGCATGGAGCCAGGATTGACCCCTGAGCACTGCTGGGTGTGACCCAAAAACCAAAAGGAAAAAAAGAAAAATACAGACTTCTAACATTTGGTGTCATCTTCATTAAATATTTTGCTTAGGGGCCCAGGAGATAGCATGGAGGTAAGACGTTTGTCTTTCATGCAAAAGGTCATCGAATCCCGGTAACCCATATGGCCCCACCCCTCCACCCCCTCCCCCCCACACCCACACACCCGTGCCTGCCAGGAGCAATTTCTGAGCATGGAGCCAGGAGTAACCTCTGAGCACTGCCAGGTGTGACCCAAAAACCAAAAAAAAAAATTTTTTTTTTGCTTACTTAGAAAATTTAGTATTGATCTTCTATTTAAAAAATAGAATGCTTGATCGGCTTTCTTAGAAATAATTCAGGAAGTAATACTTATTTTATGCCCTTATGATTCCTTTGTAATCTGTGTGGTGTAGCCTTAGGCCTTCAAGTTTGCCTTTTCTTTTTCCAGGTGTTGTTGACTTGCCTGAGGAAAATCGAGAAGCTGCTTACAATGCTATTACTTTACCAGAAGAATTTCATGACTTTGATCAGCCACTGCCTGACTTAGAGTATGTTGACTAGTTTTTTTGTTTTGTTTTGTTTCCAGAGTTTAGCAAACTATATGAAGCAAATTAATTACTTCATGATTGGGGTGTGGGAAGGCCACAACCTTGGTGTGCTTTATAATTTTTATTCAGAGGCATCTTTTCATTACCTACTGTTGGTCTGTTTCTTGACCAATCTAAACTCAGTCACAATTTTAGTTCAGTTTTTTTAAAATGATAGGCACTTTTTTTATTAGGAGTTAGAATTATTATCATAATCATAGATTTAAGGCTAGAAAGTTAAGAGAAAGTAGAATACAATTGTTGACTCTTTAATCTTATCCCGAGCCTTAGCAATACAAACTCTCTTACCTAGTGCAGTGGATAGATTCCTTACCTTGCATGCAGCTGATTTATATTGAATCCCTGGCATCCCATATGAAATCCCTTTTTTTTTTTGCAGGGGGGGGGGCACTCCCGCCGGTGCTCAGGGGTTATTCCTGGCTATCTGCTCAGAAATTGCTCCTGGGAGGCACGGAGGACCATATGGTACGCAGGAATTCGAACCAATGGCCTTAGGTTCTGGATCGGCTACTTGCAAGGCAAACACCGCTGTGCTATCTCTCCGGGCCCCCATATGAAATCCTGAGCACAGCCGGGTATGACCCAAAAACCAAGAAAGGAAAAATAAATACAACCATTACCATGGTAGACATGAGATTATAACTTTATAAATGATTGAATTGCACAATTGACTATTAAGAAAAGATCAATTTTTTACATAGTTCTGCTTTTTAAAATATCTGTGACTCCTAATTGAAGTCAATTTGTTTTTGAGTTTGTAAATTGATGTGAGGCACTTTAGTTGCTTTGTTTTCTGCTCTCCGGCCACATTTTTAGACTTAAATTATAGAAATACTTTTCATAGCCATTGGTATTATTAGCCCCACATAAGCAAATTTTATGTTGATAACAGTTCCATCTTTATTTTATCTGGTTTGCCACTTTGCCTTCTCTCTGTTATCTCAGAGTAAAGAACTGATGGCTTATTTCATCCATATTTATATTTGTGTATATTTCTCTTTAGATGTAACATCTATAGGGGCTGGAGCTATTGTACACAGGGTAAGAAACTTGCCTTACACACAACCAACCCAGGTTTTAGTCACTACCACCCCATCCCCTGAGCATTGGCAGTAGTGAATCCTGAGTGTAGAGCTAGGAGTAACACCTGATCATCACTGGATATGGCCAAACAACCCTTGAAGAAAATGAAAAAAAAATAGCCAATTCCTAACATGAATCTTAAAATAATAGTCACATATTTTTTAAATCATTGTTAGGATAATATGTTATGCTTGTGTTGAACTATATTGTATTATTGGGTGTGTACACACCTCACTACCACCAAAGTGCCTTGACCCTCCACCAATATACTTTTCATAAAATTTCTTAAATAATTTTAAAATAGTTATGCTTCTAATGACCCCAGCTGACCAATGGGTCTTATTTTTTTGGTATGTTTCTTAAATCTCTGAAGAATATTTAATAGTTCTAGAGTCCTCCTTTTTCTCTTTGCCCTTTGGTGAACAAATCTGGTGGTATATTTCAAAGTTCCAGATTGGTGTTTTGACAATGCTTTTTCTACTTAATATTTTTTTTTAACAATGGGAGTTTATTACTGGTTAACCCCAGGAAAGAATCTTAGGATAACAGGATAATTTCAGATGTTACAGCTTTGTAAGTCAGGACTCAAGTCTGTCTAGCTTGTCCATTTCTAAATTTCATCTTATTTTCAGTATTAATTTTTAGTTGATGTTTTATAAAGTACAAATTAACTTTGAGTTGGTTTTGATTCTTTTTAGTATTTGAGGTTTGAAAGCTTGGGTGAGTTTATATGTATTTTTTCTTTTACACAGAATTGGGGCTTTTATAAATACTTAAGGTTTAGACTTGAGACTAAAATATATTTAAAATTCATTTAAAGTGACATCGATGTGGCCCAGCAGTTCAGCCTTAACCAGAGTAGAGTGGAAGAGATAACCATGAGAGAAGAAGTTGGGAACATCAGTATCCTACAAGAAAATGACTTTGGTAAAGAGAAATAAATCATTAACCTCCAACTGCAATGATATGATCACTATATTAGTTAGTTGCACTGCCAACAAGTTAAAAAAAAAGGAAACATGCCACTTTTATGATAGCTAAAAAGTAAAAATTTTATCTAAAGCTTCTTTATCAAGAAAAGAATGTATTCCTTCCTGGTATATAGAGTGCCATTTATTTGAATGCATCAACGGAAGTCTCTGCTACTGCTCACTCTTAAGCTAATCCCTTTGGGCACTTGCATTTTATACCTATCATCTTCTCATCAAAACAGTCTGAGGTAGTTAATATCATCTAACATACATATATAATTTGACTTAATATATCTAAATTTAAACTTATTTAAATTTGCTAGCTATGCTCCAGAATCAGTTTATCAAATATAGATACTAAAGATTTAAAACTTAAACTAGATGATCAACTTTAGTTTGCAGATTAGACATAATAAATAGCTGTTTTCTTTTATAACCGTGATGTTTCAGATAACGATTAAACTTTGTTTAGGTGACTTTGGCATGGATGATCGTGAGATAATGAGAGAAGGCAGCGCTTTTGAGGATGATGACATGTTGGTGAGCACTAGTGCTTCTAACCTCCTGTTAGAGCCTGAACAGAGCACCAGCAATTTGAATGAGAAAATTAACCACTTAGAATATGAAGACCAGTATAAGGATGACAATTTTGGAGAAGGAAATGATGGTGGCATATTAGGTAGGTCACTAGTATTCTAACAGTCTTTTTCAGTGGAAGGAATTACAGTACCAGAGATGGAATTTGACCTGGTGTGGAAGACAGGAAAAATACCACTGAACCACAACTCTGTAGCCCTTGGTCCTGTTTCAGATGAGTTAATAATTCTAATTTGTGGACAACAGATCAGTGAAAGTTTTCTATGAAACCTAAATATTTTGTTAAAAGGCTCTCTCAGTTTTTACTTGCTCGTAAAACGTTTATTTGGGGTTGTTGTGGAGATAGTATAATAGATAGGGCACTTGTCTTGCATGCAGGATTTGTGCAAGATCAGTCAGATTTGATCTCCAGCACCAGATATAGTTCTTTAACCCAACAGAAGTGATTTATGAGCATAGAGCCAGGAGTAACCCCTGAGGAAAGCCTGGCGTGTCCTTCCCCCCCCCCCCAAATAAACCATTGAACACAAACCTGCTGTTGGATTTATATATTAAAAACTTGAACTAAAAATATGACCTAAGAATAAAACTTTTCTCCATAAATTCACTGTTTATACTTGACGGTCTTAAAAATAGACTCAATTTGAAGGCAAACTTTTTTTCTGAAAGATAACTAAGTTCTATTCTATTTCAGATGACAAACTTATTAGTAACAATGACGGTGGTATCTTTGATGATCCTCCTGCCCTGTCTGAGACAGGAGTCATGTTACCTGAACAGCCTACACATGATGATATGGATGAAGATGACAATGTATCAAGTAAGCATTTTGTGATCTGATAACTTAAAATTTAAAACCGTGGACAAAATAAAACCTTGGAACTTCTAGTAGATAAAAGGTGGTTTTCTGGAAGCATTGGAGTTTCTTTTTTGTTTGTTTGTTTGTTTGTTTGGGGACCACATGGTGAAACTCCTGGCAATGGGCTCAGAAATTGTCCCTGGCTTGGGGGACTATATGGGATACCAGGGGATCTATCCATGGGTCTGTCCTAGGATAGCGCTTGCAAGGCAGACGCCTTACCACTAGCGCCACTGCTCTGACCCCTGGAGTTTCTTTCATATACTTTGAGGTTTCTGAAACATCCCAACCCCACCAGTTGTAAATTCATTGCATTTGTATACCTTTCGTGACCAGATTTCTTTCATTTCAGTGGGTGGACCTGATAGCCCTGATTCAGTGGATCCTGTTGAACCAATGCCAACTATGACTGATCAGACAACACTTGTTCCAAATGAGGAAGAAGCCTTTGCTTTAGAACCCATTGATATCACTGGTAAGCAAACAGATTTTTTTGACTTGTTAAATTAAAACATAACTAGTTTTATTTCTTCTCCACAGATCTCTGCTGCCATTTGAGATGACTAATCTTCAATCTCCCTGATTATTTGTGTGTCAAATTACTGAATGAAAAGTATAGAACAAGCTTTCTGTTGATATATCTTACAGGCTAATTTTAAGGTTTCCAAAATGCTGTTACTTTGTTCCCTAGTTATAGAATCTACAACAAACTAGTATCTGGGAAAACCTACTGTTAATTTTTAAAGCTTTATCAAATAGTCTTTCTTCCCCTTTTAGTAGTAAGAAACATGGCCTTTGTAGTTCATTGGATAAGGGTTGTAATTTGAGTTTCCATTTGGATGGATGAAGTTTCTAGATGATTTGTGTTTGTAATGGGGTAGATATGTTATAAGTCACAAAAGAATTTGTAGAATAAGATTAACTGTTAACAAGTTCTTAGAATTTGTTCGAAAGTTCTAACTTGGAACTGTAGTCTAGCAGGTAGAGTGCTTGCTTTGCACATAGCTAACCTTGCTTCTAACCCTGCTAATACATGGTTCCCTTAACACCACAGAGTGTCAAAATAAACCTGCAGCACTTTATAACTTGGACCTCTCTTTTTACTTTAGACTGCTTTCAAAAACCTCTAGGAAATAAAATAGTGTATTAAATAGGTATTGTAGAGAACTATAACTGAAGTTTAAAGAGCTGTAAAATGGGTATTCATGCTTGGCTGGTGCAAGAATAAGAACTTGTACTTGAGGGAAGGGAACTCAGTGGCTGGAGGACAAATTGAACAGAACGTGTCTAATATCTTTTAACCTTGATTTTTTTTAAATTTTATTTAAAGAAAATGCTTGACATAGTTGACCATAATACATTTGTTTCCAGATGAGTGAATTTTTAATTACATGAATTTTTAATTACATGAATATAGTAATGTGACAAAATGAAATCTTGAGGAATTTATTTAGTTCCATGAACTTTTCTATCCTGTTATGTTTGGGGCCAACTCCCTTGCACTATATGTGGGAATCACTCCCACTGGTGCAAGAGATTATACTCAGACCAGGGAAATGGAACCTAAGTCCTCACATGAGCTTGTGTTCTATTACAGAGCCACATTCCTTGCCTTTAAGTAGGGCTTCCTAACTGTCAGATCTAGATTTAACTTTTCTACTAAAATATTTTAGTTGCACTCAGTCTATATACTAAGAATTGTATAACTAGTTTCAAGTGAGAAAGGGAAGGACACACTAGTACAGCCAGTTGGTCACTTGCCTTGAATGCTACCAACCTGGGTTCAATTCCTGGCATTCCATACAATTCATCACCCATATCTTTGTCTCAGCCCCCAGCACTGCCAGAAGTAATTCTGATTGCAGAGCCAGGAGTAGCCCTGGATTATCACCAGTGTGACCCAAATAAAACCCCCAAAAGAAAGCTAGTTGGGAAAGGGACTGTGGTGCTTAGAAGCTGTTCTTCGCTCCAAGTTTAGGCAAAGATTTAAGGAAGGCCTCCAGATGCAAAGTATGCATTGAACCCAATGATCTCACCTTTTCTAGACTGACGTCAGCTTTTCTGATAGGACATAGGACACCCAGCAAGTAAGTAACAGAATCCTGGACTTTTAGCACTTCTCTAATGTAGTGATATTTTGCATGTCCTTGCTGCAGATTTTGATGACTCCTGTATGCCAATCTCTGTTCTTAATGATGCTTGGGGAATTCTTAAATGATTCTGGCTCTCAAGAGGCTTAACTTCACTAAGTCTATAGAAAACCAGAGGATATGAATCTGGACCTTGTAACCGTTGTGTTTCATGCTGGTACCTCAGGATAATACCTTATTTTCTTTCACCTTTTTAGTCAAAGAAACAAAAGCCAAACGGAAGAGAAAGCTAATTGTTGACAGCGTTAAAGAGTTGGATAGCAAGACAATTCGAGCCCAACTTAGTGATTATTCTGATATTGTTACAACTTTGGATCTGGCACCACCCACCAAGAAGCTGATGATGTGGAAAGAAACTGGAGGAGTGGAAAAACTCTTCTCTTTACCTGCTCAGCCTTTGTGGAATAACAGACTACTGAAGGTTAAAGAGTTTTCTGAGTTTTCACTTACGTAAAACATTCTTCATCTTTCTTCTTACAATCATACTATGACTTAATCTTTGAAAATAATGAGTGCTCCTACCTGTAGTTTCAAAGGATAATGAGTTTTAATATATTCCTTCCATCAGATCCTTATGACAAAACTGTTAAAGTGTATTGCAGTACAGCCTCTTGTACTCCACATCTGCTTTGTTTGTTTGTTTTTGGGCTGCATCCAGTGGCACTCAGAAGTTACTACTGGCAGGTTCAGGGGACTGTATAAGATGCTACAGATCAAATCCGGGTCAGTTGCATATAAGGTAAATGCCCTTACCCGTTTTGCTGTCCGAGGCTCTGGCCCCCATATATGCATTAATTTTTAATTATAATTTTTTTTGAGGGTGAAACACGAGTAGTCTGGCAGTCTTCTACCTAGTATGGCCCTCCCTGCTGGCAAGAACTGCCTTGTTTTTTATTGAGTACAGAGATCACCCTTGGGTAGGGCAGCAAGTTGCAAACAAACAGATACAAAGAAACCAGGGATAAACTTTGTTGTAGGTAAAATAAGGTGTAATCCAACAGCTGCCCCTTTTTGTTCAAAAAATTGAAGGGTACATAAGCCATGTTCTATTGTTCTCTGCTAGAGGCAGGAATCCCCGATCAGAATATGCAAAAGTGGTTATTTTGCATAGGCACAGTAAAACTTGCCTGTAATAGCTTCGAACTTTAAACTGAATACATCATTCTCAAAACAGTCAGCTTTTTCCATATCTTCACATCTCACAGCACTTCATAGACCTGAACAGAAACATTAGAACCTTTCTTAATTAGAAAATTCTTAAACATTCTTTTTTTTTTTTTTTTTTTTTTTTTTTTTTTTTTTTTTTTTTTTTTTTTTTGGTTTTTGGGTCACACCCAGCAGTGCTCAGGGGTTACTCCTGGCTCCATGCTCAGAAATTGCTCCTGGCAGGTACGGGGGACCATATGGGGCACCGGGATTCGAACCGATGACCTTTTGCATGAAAGGCAAACGCCTTACCTTCATGCTATCTCCCGGGCCCCTAAATTCTTAAACATTCTTAACACCAAGCACTGTAATACAAATCTGGAACTTCCGAGTGCCTTCTCATAAATTACATTAAACAAAAATCACAAGAACATTTCCACAGATGTATACAGTTTGAAAATTACTTTGATTCAACATTCTTATAATGAGCACTATTAATAATAGTATATAGTATTCAAGTTCCTTTTCCATCTACTTCTGTGGACAAAGATATCAGAACATTTTTGCAGACATAATTTGAGAATAAGTTGCTACGTAAGATACATAATAAAAATATAGCAATTGAGAAACATTCACTAGTCAAAACTCTAACATGCATTTCCCCAGAATTGTGCAAACAAATATTAAAGCACTAATGTTAGATACAAATTTTTCTGTTTGCAATGGGGCTTAAAACAAAACAATAAGATCCATACAGATATACACAAATTAACCAGTGCAAATAGATAAGAGTCAAGAGATTTAACCTGGGACTCTGAGAGATAGCACAGCTGCATTTGCCTTGCGAGCAGCAGATCCAGGACCAAAGGTGGTTGGTTCAAATCCCCGTGTCCCATATGGTCCCCGTGCCTGCCAGGAGCTATTTCTGAGCAGACAGCCAGGAGTAACCCCTGAGCACTGCCAGGTGTGGCCCAAAAACCAAAAAAAAAAGAGAGAGAAAGATTTAACCTGAACCAAAGTTAAGATGCTGGAAGATCTGAAAAACAACTCCTTTATTGATGTTAGGCTGCCAACGTCATCTGGGTTGTGGAGAATCAACTCCCCTTTCCAAGGAGATTTCTTTCTGGCTTTTTTTTCCAATCATTGACCTCTATTTGCAGTTTGGGACACCATGGTCCTCGGGAAAGGCACCTTTGGTAGGAGAAAGGTAGGATGCCTCATCAGGGCGGGGCTCCAAATTTTCTGCTCTCCCCCCTTTCTAGTGTATGTCCTGCCTGAAGGAGCTTCCACGATGTTCAGAACAGATGCCACATGTGTTCTGGGCTCTCCATTCTCAGTCCAGCTCAAGAAAGCCTGACAAGCCACCATAAGGCCAAAGCACTCACCACCATTGTTGCAGTTTTCTTCTTGGGTTTAGGGTTCAAGTCAGTTCAAGGTTTGGGCACCAGTTGTAAATCACCCAACACTATCTCCCAGCCCAGGTAAATGAGTCTGAATCAGGGTGATTCAGGGTGTGCAAGAAATAATCCAAAACATGCTGAGAGTAAAACATGTAGTCTGGCAGTCCTCTACCTAGTATGGCCCTCAATTTATTTTATTTTATTTATTTATTTATTTATTTTTGGTTTTTGGGTCACACCCGGCAGTGCTCAGGGGTTACTCCTGGCTCCATGCTCAGAAATTGCTCCTGGCAGGCACAGGGGACCATATGGGGCACCGGGATTCGAACCGATGACCTTTTGCATGAAAGGCAAACGCCTTACCTCCATGCTATCTCCCGGGCCCTCAATTATAATTTTTTTTTTTTTGGTTTTTGGGCCACACCCAGTGACGCTCAGGGGTTACTCCTGGCTATGCGCTCAGAAGTCGCCCCTGGCTGGCCTGGGGGACCATAGGGGGCACGGGGGATCAAACCGCGGTCCGTCCAAGGCTAGCGCGGTAAGGCAGGCACCTTACCTTCAGCGCCACCGCCCGGCCCCTCAATTATAATTTTTTAAGGTACTTTTTGGCTCCAATGTTGGATGATACTAATTTCTCCACAATAACATAGTTTTGATTTTTTGACTATGGTTTTTGCTCATATGTCCTTTTCTGCTCACTTAATGCATTGAACCATTTCAAAACAGTGTTCTTTGGCATCTATCTGATGAGTGAAGTAGTAGTACTCCTAAGCTATATAAGTCTGTATAAGGTTGAAATAATTGGGCTTTATACGGTATTTAAAAGAACTGCTGTTTATTAAAAGCAAAGTCATAATATTTTAGAAGATGAGTCTAAGGTAATTTTTATTTTTTGGTTTAGTGGTCAACCTCAAGTATTCTCCAAAATTTCAGGTGTGAGATATACAGTGTATGGTTTTGGAGCCACATTGAGTGATGCTCAAGGGTTAGTCCTCTTGGTGGTGGTGCTCTAGGAACTTTATAGAGTGCCAGGGTTTGAACCTGGGTCTGTTTATGATAAGCAAGTGCCTTACCCACTCTACTCCAGCCCCACTTGAGTTTATTATGTGATTTAAAATAATAGTCTGTATGATGGTAGGGCATTTGCCTTGCAAGCAACCGACCCAGGACAAACATTGGTTTCAATCCCGGCATCTCATATGGTCCCCCATGTGCCTGCCAGGAGTGATTTCTGAGCACAGAGCCAAGGAGTAACACCTGAGTGCCGCTGGATGTGGCAACAAAGCAAACAAAAAAAAAAAAAAACATGATCTGTTAAATGACTGTATGCTTTGAGGATTGTGGAGGCTACCAAGTACAGCTTCAGATCCAGGGTTACTCAGCCTCACTTTGCAGACCTGAAGATTTACTAATTGGACCCTGCAATGCTGTTATGCTTGGGTATGATGGTCTGGAGACAACCAGAACTATACTATACCTATGGGTTCTCAAGAAGTGGGGATTGAACTCTAGGCCTTGGCATGCAAGGCATGTGCTCAAAAACCCTTTGAGCTATGTTCTTGATCCTGATTATGTATATAATTTTAAGTAAGGGAGAGAGAATACAGGTTAGGTTGAAATTTAAATGTAAGAATATGGGGAAAAAAACTACAGTGAAATAAGTTTAAAATATGAGTTATCTCTTAAGGTCTAAAACAATGAATTAAAATATTTTTAACTTTTTAAATTTTGCAGTTATAATTTAAAAACCAACTTTAAGAGAGAACAAGGAGTGACTATGACCCAATAGTAATTGAAACCATACTGAATATATACAAATGAATGTATTCATTATGGTATACATAAATGATTGCATTTACTTATTAGGATTTACAAAAATTGCAATGGTGGGTTTTTTTAATAGTTATTTATAATTGGAGTTTTCTTTAACATTTTTTAATAGCTCTTCACACGCTGTCTTACACCACTAGTACCTGAAGACCTTAGGAAAAGGAGGAAAGGTGGAGAAGCTGATAATTTGGATGAATTCCTCAAAGAATTTGAAAATCCAGAAGTTCCCAGAGAGGAGCAGCAGCAGCAGCAGCATCAACAGCGTGATGTTATTGGTCTGTTATATTGGGATTGGTCTCATCTGGCTTTAGCACTATATTGTCAGTTACATTCATACATACATTACCAGATGGCTCCCGGGAGATAGCATGGAGGTAAGGCGTTTGCCTTTCATGCAAAAGGTCATCGGTTCGAATCCCGGTGCCCCATATGGTCCCCCGTGCCTGCCAGGAGCAATTTCTGAGCATGGAGCCAGGAGTAACTCCTGAGCGCTGCCGGGTGTGACCCAAAAACCAAAAAAAAAAAAAAAAAAAAAGAATTAATAATATAGAAGTATATGCTCCAGTTTTTTGACAGGAAATTCTAACTTACTGTAAGAAACTTTGTGTTTCTAGAAAGATTCAAAGGTTGGAAGTGATAATTTACTGAAGTATTGGCTGGTATTGGACTGACTGAAGGTGGGACTCTGGAAATAAAATTTTACTTGGCCTTCATAAAGAGATCAAGTACCCATTCTCGACAGATTATTAAAACTAAATGGCTCCAAAATACTATTAAAAAATATGTCCTAAATCTATTCTTGTACTTTTATTGCAGATGAACCCATTTTGGAAGAGCCAAGCCGTCTCCAGGAGTCCACGATGGAGACCAGCAGGACAAACTTGGATGAATCAGCGATGCCTCCTCCGCCACCTCAGGGAGTAAAGCGGAAAGCAGGACAGATCGACCCAGAACCTGTGGTGCCTGTAAGTGAGCAAATCTCCATCAAAATGGTGTGTTCAGATAATTATTTTAGGTACCTAACAGAAGCAAGTAGTGATTAAGAATACTGCTGTCACAGTACGTGGTTCGAGATGGAAAAAGTGGCAGCTGAGCACTTAAAACATAAGGTGCCTTAACGGGGAAAAATATTTTAGAACTTCTTTATCTTTGTGACTCTTTTTTGAGTAAAGGCTTACTTAAAAGTCAGTGTCCATGGCTGATGAATGTAGATGATTGGTTTTGAACTTGGAATTTTTTTTCTTCCAGTTTTCAAATGTTAGTGCAGGACAAATTCCACAATTCTAGATAAAATAAGGAAAAGCAGTCTATTTAGGACTGGTGAATGCTAAACACTGAAAACACACATTTTAAATAAAATTATTTGTTGATCAAAAGAGAATTTTCACTCTGAAAATATGGAATGGAAGACTTAGAGAGTTATCTCTGCCTGCAGGCGGCTCAGGTTTGATTAAGTACCCTGAACTTAAGAACCAGGAGTTGTCCCTACCACTGCCTGATGGGGAGCAAATTCATTGTTTTCTTGTCTGTGTAATTTAAGTGATGCTTCGGTGAATATGAATACAAATATCTGTTTTGGGATGAGAGTGATTTTGTTTCCTTTAGATAAATACTGAAACATCAAACTGCTAGATCATACAGTTTTGTGTGGGGGTCTCCCTTAGAGCCTAGAACCATGCTTTGTATTTATTATGTTTTGTTGATAAGAGTTTAAAATTAGTTTACAGGAGTATAAATGTTTTAATTTATTTGAATTTTCAAATATCATTTGAATGATCATTCCTAATGATGTTTTTATGTACCTGTTGACCATGTGACTGTTTCAGGCTGTTCAGTTTTTTACTACTTCTGCCCATTCTTTGAGTGGTTTTTATGCTCTTGAGTTGTATTGTTTGCTTTATTAATCCCTTAATATTAGCTAGAAAATATTTTTTCTCCTATTAAAAATGCAAATTTTTCTAAGTAAGTTGCTTTTTCATTTTCTGGTTACTTTTCCCAGAATCTATTTAATTTTATATAGCTCATGTTTTTTTCTTTTCTTACCTTTACTTCTGATGTCAGTGTTTTTTAAATGTCTATTAGCTCGTTGTATTTTTTCCTAACTTTATGCTTTGAATCCATTTTGAGTTGATTGCCTATGAAAGAGATCATTTCCCTGCTGCCCTTTATTGGTAAATAAATGACTGATTTTTGGGGACTTATTCCTGGGCTCTTTGTTCCAGGTTCTTCTAACTAATTCTTTTTTTTTGTTTGTTTCTTTTTATTTTATTTTGGAGCCACACCTGGTGGTGCGCTAAGTCACTCCTGAACAATATGGAATGCTGGGGATGGGATCGAACCCATGATGGCCATATGTAGGGCAAACGCCCTACCCTCTGTGCTATCACTTGGGCCTACTAGATTCAGATATCTCTGTTGCTCCAGTACCAGAGAGTGAGAGGACTGTTTTATAAAATAAAATGAAATAATCAGAATATACTTGTCAGGTTGCTGGGGGTAGGGCTAAAGTGAGTACAATAGGGAGAGCTCTTGTCTTGCACAGGGTCAATATGGTTCTATCACAGCTTTCTGTATGGACCTTGAAGTACCAACAGCTGTGGTTCCTGAGCACTGAGCGCTGCCACATGTGGCCCAATAACCTTATTTTTTTTTTTTTTTTTGATTTTTGGGCCACACCCAGTGACACTCAGGGGTTACTCCTGGCTATGCACTCAGAAGTCGCTCGCTCCTGCTTGGGGGACGGGGACCATATGGGACACCGGGGGACCGAACTGTGGTCAGTCCTAGGCTAATGCAGGCAAGGCAGGCACCTTAACTCCAGCGCCACTGCCCGGCCCCATTTTTCCTTATTGTTAGGAGAAATCTATCATTTTTTTTACTTTTTCCAAATAGGTTGCTATTAAGTAGTTCACATAAAACAGAAAATTAAAATTGAGTAAAAATGAAAATCAAGCCTTTAGAATCCACCTGTCTTAAATTTAATTTGTAGGATAAATTAATATCTACAAGAGGAAGTTTTTTGGTTTTTTGGGTCACACCCAGCAGTGTTCAGGGGTTACTCCTGGCTCTACGCTTAGAAATCGCTCCTGGCAGGCTCAGGGGACCATTTAGGATGCCAGGATTCGAACTACTGTCCTTCTGCATGCAAGGCCAAACGCCTCCATGCTATCCGGTCCCAAGAGGGAGATTTTTAGCAACCTTAAACAAAGGATCATTCTCCCTCAAGAGAGATTGACCAAATATTTTGTGAATTTTAAGGAATTTTTTGTGCCCTCTGGTATGAGGCAATCATCTGTTTCTGTCTGAACTCTCGAATGTGGAATGAAATAAAGTTGAGTGAGTAGCATTAATGCCAATTTTCTGGTGGTGGTTCCTTACTTTATAAGGACAGAGTAGATATAGAGATGAACTTGGGGAAATAATCTCTGTATTGCTACTTTTTAACACAAAATAACGATTTTTTTAAAGCTATGTTTTTTTTTGTTTGTTTGTTGTTTTTGGTTTTTGGGCCACACCCGGCGACACTCAGGGGTTACTCCTGGCTATTCGCTCAGAAGTCGCTCCTGGCAGGCACGTGGGGGACCATATGGGGAACCTGGGGATCGAACCTCGGTCCGTCCTAGGTTAGCGCAGGCAAGGCAGGCACCTTACCTCCAGCGCCACCGCCCGCCCCCCTAAAGCTATGTTTTATAATCGTTTGTAATGTTGGTTTAATAATACCAGGCTGATTAGTATTAGGATTTTGTTTGTTAGAGTTCATATATTTTATTATTTTCTGCTTTTGGTTTTTTTTTTTTTTGATTTTTTTTTTAATTGAAACGTTTTGATTACATATGTCTTTGTGATTAGGTTGTTTTGTTTTTTAATATTTGCAAATTCCTCCTGTATAGACTTTAATGCAAATCAGCTTTTTGTTCTAGGATTATATGGTTGATTCAATTATTTTTGTAAACTATTACTTTATTATGAATTTTTGCATTGTTAAAATTGACTTATTTTTATTGTTTTAAGCCTCAACAAGTAGAAACAATGGAAATTCCTCCTGTTGAGCTGCCCCCAGAAGAGCCTACAAATATCTGTCAGTTAATTCCAGAATTAGAGCTTCTGCCAGAAAAAGAGAAGGAAAAGGAAAAGGAAAAAGAAGAGGAGGAGGAGGAAGAGGTAAGAAACTAGAAAAGATTGGAGGAATGAATTTTCACTCCAGATTTCACAAAAATCTTCAGCTTTTTAAAAAACCTTTTTCTATTGAAATTAACAGACATTGAACATCAAAGAGTGAAAATTATCTGATAAAATTAAATCAGTCTTGATGCTCTAAATGAGTGATTTTTGGCCCTGATACCAGCCCACAAAAATTTCTTGCCATTGCATGAAACAGGTTTTGCTGCTTGTTACACTGGTTTTTAACTGCCAGTCTTCAGTTGTTAGAAGGAAGGATTGGAAAGCATTGCTCCAGTTCACTCTTGCGAGTATCAACATTGTGTTATACTGTACAACTCATTGCTTTCCTTGAGGGATATGGGACTGACCTTTCTGTTACTGCTCTGGTTCTTAGTAATACATCAGCAGCAGAAAAATAGCATTCTTGATTTATCACTTAATAGCCTCCAGCTTAACTAAGCAGTGCTTTGTTTTAAACAAAAAAGTAGTATATGATGGCTAAAATTAGAGTGACT
>PVKC010012958.1:0-23371 GCA_004027635.1 Crocidura indochinensis
ATCTCTCCTGACGGCTGCATAATATTCCACTGTGTATATGTACCACAGTTTCTTTAGCCATTCCTCTGTTGAAGGGCATCTTGGTTGTTTCCAGAGCCTGGCTATTGTGAATAGTGCTGCAACAAATATAGGTGTGAGGAAGGGGTTTTTGTATTGAATATTTGTGTTCTTAGGGTATATCCCTAGGAGTGGAATAGCTTAAATAAGATCTTTTTGATAGCATACAATTATATAGTTGCTTGGGCTTTTTGTGTTCAGGGTTGCTTGCCAGATTTAGGGAACAAAAGGTAAGCACATAAGTTTTAATTTCAGATGAACAATGTATTCTTTTTTCTGTTTTGTTTTTTGTGAAATTCCAGCAGCGCTCAGGAGTTACTTCTGGCTCTGCACTCAGAAATCACCCCTGGTAGGCTGGGGGACCATATGGGATAGTGGGGATTGAACCTGGATTTGTCCCAGGTTAGTCACATGCAAGGCAAATGCCCTACTGCTGTGCTATCACTCTGGCCCTGAACAATGTTTTCTTTTAGTGTAAATATATTATAACTGATTTGAAGAATTAGTACAGGGTTAAGTTGCTTGTCTTGCATGCGAATAATAATGGTCTGATCCTCAGTACCACACAGTTCCCCAAGTATGACCCCAAAATTGCTGCCACAAAAATGTCCCAGTATTATTTACACACATTTATAAAAATATTTTCTATTTCCCTGAATTTCAAACGTGACAGAGTTCCTTAGATTTTTAATCTTAGTTGTATAGTCATTGGTTGAGTTAGCTAGCTTATATGCAATGCCTGCATCACGTGCTTTTATAAAAACCACATCAGAGAACTAAAATAAAGATCATTTTAATATCACACAGCATAAGTTTCTATTTAACTAGAGACCACCACTGACATGATCATATACCACTGGGTATTGGCAATTAAAATGCAAATGAAGGTTATTTTTCCTGATGAACATACTTCAAAAATGGATAAAACTCATGAATACTGATTAATGGTGAAAAATGATGTATGGATTTTAATGGCACTATTAGATAAGTTAATCAGCAAAATTGGGAGTAGGAAAAGAAATAAATGGTTATATAATTATCAGATGCTCTATGAATTCTACCACAGCAAGACACCTCCTTAGGGGGACTGAGTAACGAGGGCTCTCTTTAGGAAGTCTTGGGGCACTCGAAATTATATTATATGCTTCCCTCTCTGCCTTGCCATCAATTCTGTCCAGCTGAAATCCAGTTAAGTGAATTTTAAAGGCTCCCTTGAGGAGAACCAAATTCCCCAGAAAGCAGAGGGCGGGGGGGATTATTTCCTCTTGTGCTTTTGAAATCAGCAGGGAGAATGTAGCAGACAGGACCATCAATTTTGTGATCACTAATGAGAAGAGATGGAAAAGCCTGGAACAAGCCTCTTTGTCTTTTCCTGCACTTCCCCACAATGCCCCTGACAAGGTGTCCATGTCATCTGTGGTGGAGGATGGCTTCAACCTACTGTCAAGACTAGAAACCAACGTCAGTGTCTCCATCCCAGTCATTATCTATTTTGAGAACAAGAAAGAAGTCCTCTGGTACTTAATAAATAACAGGCATTATCTTGTACAAAGAATCATCTCCAAGATCTTTCTCTTAGATGGTGAAAGGCATCATTCTTGGGGAATTTTGTTGCTGCCTTTTGGTAATTTTCCCTGATCCTGATGGATCTGCTGCCTGTCTTACTGAACTCAAAAGAAAAATAATTCCACACTTACTTCTAAGCCACTACCAAGAGTCTTAAGGGCCCAGAGGTGATCTTCAATCCCAATGCTGCACTCTTCTTCCTAAGAAATTATTTTACCTGGATGCTGAAAAGAGTGATATGCATGATACTCCTACAGTAACAATATTTCAAACCACAGAGGGGACATAGATAGAATAGATAGATAGATAGAGAGATAGAGAGATAGAGATAGAGATAGAGAGAGAGAGAGAGAGATAGAGAGAGAGAGAGAGTAATGTCTGCCATAACAGCAGGCTGGAGGTGAAGCAAAGGGAAACTAGGGACACTGATGGTGGGAAATGTGCAATGATGAAGGAATGGATATTGGAACATTGCAAGACTTGATCATGAATAACTTTTTAAGTGTATTTATTAAAATGTATTAATTAGAATTAAAAATTAGTTTTGGGGGGCACACACACCCAGCAGTGCTCAAGGATCTGTGTACTCAGAAATCACTCCTGGCAGGTCTGGGGGACCCTATAGGATGTTGGGTATCAAACCTGGGTTAGTCCCAGGTAGGCCACATGCAAGACAAATGCCCTACCCTGTGCTATCACTCCGGCCTTTAAAAATAATTTTGCTCTGTCCTGTGGCTCTATGAAACAGAGACCAACTGAATCATATGAAAGTTTGCATATGGGCCTAAAGTGATAGCATAGCAGGAGGACGTTTGCCTTGCACTCAGCCAACCCAGGTTAAATCTCCAGGATTAATTTCTGTATGTAGAGTCAGAAGTAACCCTTGAGTGCTGCTGTGTATGGTCCAAAAACCAAAAAAGAAAGAAAGAAAGAAAGGAAGAAAGAAAGAAAGAAAGAAAGAAAGAAAGAAAGAAAGAAAGAAAGAAAGAAAGAAAGAAAGAAAGAAAGAAAGAAAGAAAGAAAGAAAGAAAGAAAGAAAGGAAGTTCATATAAACTTTAGACTGAGAAACTGGTCTTGGAATATTGACCTCTTGGCCACTAATTTTCAAGTTGGAAAAATATTAGGTTGTGAAACCTTTTGTGGTCTATGTGAATCCAATCTTTTGTCCTATTGATGGCGGACACAAAGAGGACTGATTGGAAAAGCTTAAATGTAGAAAAACAAATCCCCACTCAGACCTTAATACACTTCAGTTATAAAGCTGATGCAAGAGTAGAATTAAAGTTATATTACAGATGTAATTTATTTGATACTTTTCCCTAATTAGACACTCTTCTTTAAAAAGAGTCCACTTTGTTAAAAGCTTGAAACCATTTCCCATCAAGATAGATTTACCCAACAGCCATTTCTCAGACAATATCCTTAGAGAGATGGTGAGACACAGCAGGGATTCAGACAAACTGGCCTGGTTTTCAGCACCCAAGACCCAGGGACAGACACATGTCTCAGCTAGTTTCTTGTCATAAAAATTCAGCCCTGGCATACCGTGTTTCTTTTATTTTCATACTTGCTATCTAAAACTGTGCCCTCATTTTTCCACAGCTCTGATCTCCTTCCTCAGAATGTCCCTCACTTTTTCAAGTTACTTGATAATATTTGCTCACATACCAGTAAAGTCCCTTTTCTTCTTTGCTGTTCTTCTTCTTCTTCTTCTTCTTCTTCTTATTATTATTATTATTATTATTATTATTATTATTATTATTATTATTATTTGGATTTTGGGTCACACCAAGCTGCACTTAGAGGCTACTTCTAGCTCTGTGCTCAGAAGTCATTCCTGGCAAGCTTGAGAATCATATGGGATACTTGTAATCAAACCCGGGTCTGTCCTGGCTCAACCACATATCTTCCAACAGAATTTCCGAAGCTCTTCATTCAGAAGAGACATCATGATTTTTTAAACCAACTCATGCCCACATGAGTACTTATGTGACATTAAAGACATTTGTATTTATATATACATAATCTGCATAGAAGTTTTTATTAGGAACAAATCCCCATAAGTAAATTATACTTAACCTAAATTGCCATCAGTTATATAATCCCTCTGTATCCTTTGATTCACTTTTCATGTTTGTCTTCCTTTAAATTTTCAACTACTTCAATCTTTTGGTTTTTTTTTTGTTTGGGTTTGGGTTTTGGGGCCACACTCTGAAGCATTTAGGGGTTACTCCTGTCTCTGCACTCAGAAATCACTCTTTGTAGGTTCGAGGGACCATATGGGAGGCTGAGGTTCATTAGACACTTGCAAGGTAAATACCCTACCCACTGTGCTATCACTCTGGCCTCAACTTGAATATTCAATTCAATTTAATTTCTTCATATTCAATTCAAACATGAATTTGAAAGACTAATTAATAATTAATTACTGTGAACCACAACATTGCAAGCATTACGTTATGTTTCCTCCTGCATCTCTCAGAAAAGACTATTTTCCTGCACCTAATACTGTTATTACACCTCTGCAAAGTACCAATAATTCCCTAACCTTCTATTTTCAGGTTTTCCCAATTATTTTTCTTTGAAGTGAAGGAGGGGCAAGGTCACATCTAGATTTACTCAGGGGTGACTCCTGGATCTGTGCTCAGGGGAGTACTCCTAATAGTGCTCAGAGACCATTTATTTTCTAGCTGGCTTTAATTTTGTTTTTGAAAGAAACATAATCTTTTGGCTAATTTTATGTAGTATATTATGAATATTGGAATTCAATATAATTCAAATAATTCAAATTATTTGATACCAGGCATCCCATATATCCTTCAAGCTCTGCCAGGAATTACTCCTGAGCGGAGCTATCAAGTCATCCTACACACAATATTTTCCAACCCTGGGTGAAAGGATCTAAAGAAAGGTAGCCATAAAGAATTAATAAACTAAGCAAGTCAGGAGAGAGTCATGGAGTCAGTTTGCTTCTCACCTTGTGATCTCTCTGTGCACCAAGTCAGACTGACTTTTCTTTATTCTACAAATTCAACCAGGTGGGAGAGGGTCAAGTGAGATCCAGGCAGATATTTACATATCAAAGGGATAGATGAAAAAAGAAGAGAAAAATTGGGAGAAAGCCTTTGGAGTAAGAGCAGGGTATACTCTAACACAGAACCAGGAGTAAATTGCGATCACTGCTGGGTGTGTGGGTGTGACCCCACAACCCAAACCAAAAATACTCCACAGGGTTTAGGGAGGAAATGGAGCACCATGGAGCAACCTAGTTCTGGAATCCTTGGTCTACTTGCCTCTCAGCTAGCTATCTCCATGGCTATTTGTGCAGCTGCCTTTCATATCCCACACTGGGGTGTTTCTTCATCACCCTGGATGCTTTTTGTTGAATGAGCTTTAATTTGCACTCAGAAAACGCATTATTTCAAATGGGATCTGACTAAGTGGACAGAGGCATTTGCCTTCATTAATAGGGACAGCATAACCCTAGTAATGCAGCCCAGGAGCAAGGCCACTTTGCTAAGTCACAGACACTCATGAATCATGTTTTCACTGAACTTGCAGAGTAGATTTCTTCCAATCACATTTGTTTGATATATTTTTTTAATAGAGACCGAATATCTGGAACTTACAGAGTTAAATTCCACCTTAGCCAATATAAACCAATGTCCAAATCTATCTATTCAGTCTTTCCCATTAGCTAGAATCTAAGGGACTCTATATTTTCAACCAGGTCAAAAAAGAAAATTTGATCAGCAAAGGGTCAAGGACAAAGCTTGTCCTTGATTATGATCACTTGACACTTCTTGTCATTTCATTCCTTTTATTTCTTGATTCTGATCATCCATCCAGAGAAAGCAATCTGTCAAACTGTCCTTGCTGCTAGGTAATATTTCTCTATTGAACCTTCAAAAATACCAGATGAGAGGCCTTGTCAAATACTCAGCTGAGGTCTAAATTTCCTGGGTCGATAGGAGAATTCCTTAATTATCCCTTTTGTCACAGTCTCTGGAAAAGAAATCAGGTTAGTGTAATATCACTGGCTCTGAATGAAACCAGGCCATCATTTTATGATCCTGCTTCTCTTTCCAAGCAGTTCACATATTGCTAAACATCCAGCAACATATTCATCCTGGTAGCAAAGAAAGACTTTTTTTTTAAGAAAAGAAGAGATGTATTTAGAGAGAATAATTTTAAAATCCAGAGAAATCCTTATCTTTTCTCATTTAAAATTACCTAAATTCCCACGGAGCCCAGATGATGATGAAAATACAGCGAATGGCAAGAAAGCTTTCCATTTACATTTCTGATGCTTAGTACTGTTACTTACTTGAATAAGTTCTCTTCATTTTAAGGGTTTGAAAATTTCCAGAGACTTTGATCTACTTTTCCCCACCTGCTTTGATATATTAAGATCATGAGTTGATACAATTGGTTGTGAATACTTGTTTAAACAGCATTTCTTCATGACTAGACTTATGAGAAGTCTGATGGAGTTAGACATTTAGCTGAACAAAGAGGAGAGGGAGAGCAGTTAACAGGACCCTATCAGAGACCCGACAGTCATTTCAGGGCAGACAATTCAGAAAAATAAACTGGTACAAATGAAAATCTTAGTGTGCAATTATGACATGGAGTGAAAAATTCCCACAATACTGTCAACATGACATGACCTCATGAAATGAAAATAGAAGCCAAAAAATACCCACGGACTATTTTCATTTTGACTCGGGACATAAAAGCAGTGTTTCTGGCACTCGATCTTTCTAGACCTACAACAATGGTTATCTTTGTCTTTGAGTTCATGCTGGAAAATCAGTCAGAAGCGCAATACCCAAAATTGTTCTTGTGAGTTTCATGTGAGTGTCAGCAGATGCTTCAGAAAACCATAACAAGGCACTGATATAATTTAATGTATGTGTTTAAGAAATTAGGACCCTAAAAGAGCTATTACCCAGCATTGAAGTTTGGGAACTTGGAAGTGAATATATAAATAAGGTTATATGGGCTCCAGTGCTGGCATCTGGCCTAACACAAGCATCATGCTTTAGATGATCACAGTATGTGAAAGCACTATTTCAATGTTACAGAAAAGAAAACATTAATAGACATATTTATCTAAAAGAGATTTGAAAAATCAATCCTAATTACTTTATTTTTCTGAGGAGGAAATTAGCACTTTAATTTATTTGCAACTAAATACCACTTGATCATTTAATCCTGTTGAAATATTAATCTTTTCCTTCCCAATAGCAAATAATCATCACATTAAGCAAGGAATAAAATTAATAAGATTCATGATTCTGAATTTCTTTCCACATTGAAAACTGAAAACTGAATCTAAATTATTGGCTGCTTCTTTCTTTCTTTTCTTTTTCTTTTTTTGTTTTTGTTTTTTTTGTTGTTGTTTTTGGACCTCTCCTGGTGACGCTCAGGGGTTACTCCTGGCTATGCACTCCTGGCTTGGCGGACCATATGGGACTCTGGGGGATCAAATCATGGTCCATCCTAGTTAACACATGCAAGGCAGATGCCCTACTGCTTGCGCCATGGCTCTGGCCTCTTATTTATTTTTCAATGATTTTTAAAAATTCAAAGTAATCAATAATATGATTTGGACATTATTGTTTATCATGTTGCTCTATGTCCTACAAAATTATGGAATATATATATGACCAATGAATATCTATGTAGTTATTACACAAAATTAATTCACTATGTGAAGAGTTATGTAAATTTCACATAACTTGCCTTTGAAGTTATTTATTCCTCACTCTTTCCCTTATCTCATCTGACCAAGTTCTATATTAATTACAAACTTAGCTTGGGTTCATGATACCATCACTGTGCTTTTTTAATCTACTTCCAGAGGCAATAAAATTAGTGGAATGGAACATTATTTAGGTTCAGTTCCAATTCTTTTATAAAGAAACATAGTTTATCTAAGACTAATGCTGTGCCACTACATACTTTGTGTGTGCATGTATGTGTGTGTGTGTGTGTGTGTGTGTGTGTGTGTGTGTTTAATTGGAAGAAAGTCCTGGTCCAGATTTTATTATGGTGTAACCTCAACAGACTCCATCTTTCTCTAAGATGGATGAGTTTCACGGTGGGTGGTACCTTATGAATAAGATAATGCTGGTTCTCATTGATATGATTGGTTTTGGTGATCTCTGAGGAGGGAGAGTTTATAGAACAAAGAAAGTCACTCTTGAAATCCATTGGCTACTTTCATGTAAACAATGGCCCAGCTTCTCCCACTTCAGGATTAACCTTGGAAGTGAAGAAAGCCAAACTGATAAACACCAGTTTGGGGATTGAAAACTCTGGGGTGCCATGATGAAGGAGGTGAGAAGTCCTCATCCTGCTGAATCCCCAGGATTATATCCACACCCCATAACTACATCAAACAAACCAACTTGACTGCTTCACAACTAATCTCTGCAGAGGAAAGCTGCCAAGCTGGTGAAAATTCCAGGCACACCTGTTTTCAAGGTGGGAGGGGGGGTCCCTCAAAATGGTGATGGTCAGCCTCTCTCCAATTCCTGGACTGCAGGAAGTCTCAGAAACCATACCCACATCTCACATCTTACTGCTGTCAAGTAAGCCACAGTCCAGCTTCACAGCTTCATGACTGATCTCATATTAGATGCCAGCCAAGCCAAGCCACTGAAACTTATCAGCCTCATTCTGGAGTTCTGACACCTCCAAATTCCACCGTACCAAAAGGCCAGTAGGAAGCACAACAAATGAGATGATAAAAGAGCATAGATTCAAACTAAGTTTAATAAACAAAAATAATAGCACAGAAGGCTCTTGTAGCAAACAGCTCAGTAAACCCTCAAACAATGATTTCAATGGCCCTATGGTGAAATAGAATGTTTTTCAGAATTGTTTTTATTAAAGTATTGTTTGATAATTCCATTAGCCAGTTTTTGATAACAAGCAATATAGAATCACTTATTTTGTGCCTGCTGAGGGGGGTGGGCAGGCTTGGGAAACTAGGAACAATGGTAGAAAGTCAGTCACACTGGTGGTGGTGGGGTTAATGTTGGGACATTGAAGGCTCTCAAACATCTGTATTATGAACAACCCTGTCAACCAAGTGATTTAAAGTTTAAAAAATGAAATTATATGTTATTCAAAGATAACTTGAAAATTGAAAGAAAATTAACTCTTGGATCAGAGTGACAGTACAGAAATAAGGTGCTTGCCTTGCATATGGTTGACTGGGATTCGATTCCTAGCATCCAAAATGTCCCTTGAGCCCTACTATAAGTGATTCCTGAAGAGAGAATGTAAACTAAGTTCTTAGCATTGCCAGAAAAAGACGAAATAAATAAAAGAAAAGGAAAGTCACTCTTTGGTGGCTATATTAATTAATATTTTCTGGACTGATCAGTAAAAAGCACTGAGGTATAATGCACTTTCAAATAATTGTTGGATTATACTTAGTTAATTCCAAAAATTTACTAATTAACTTTTATCTCTTTTCATTTTTTTGATAAAAAACTTAAGATGCTTTGATATGCATGTATGGTTTATTATTTTTATAGAAAAGAATCTTTCCTCTTTTTGGAGGGGCCACACCCAGTGGTACTCCTGGCTCTATGCTCAGAAATTGCTCCTGGCTTGACGGACCATACGGGATGCCAGGGATCAAACCCAGGTCTGTCCTGGGTCAGTTGCGTGCAATGCAAATGCCCTACCTCTGTGTCATCTTTCTCTTTTTTAATGTAAAAATATATGGGTAAAACCATACTAAAATACAATCCATAAATGCAAAGACATCCATAGTAAAGAAAGACCCAATTCAATTTTTTTCTGAATATTATTACCAAGTGTCCTGTTATATTTTTATATTATCATGCAATTATATTATATTATGAGGTATGAAAGAATAGATAGACTCTAATAAAGAATAAAGTCCTAGATAAGAAAAACAAAATTATAATTATTTATACAATGTGAAACAAAACTTAGAACCTCTCTCTCTTTCTCTCTCTCTCTCTCTCACACACACACAAAGAACATAAAAGACATAAAAATGAGTTTCAGTATAGCAAAAATTCATGAAAGATTTGTGTGTGTTTGTAGTGACTTCCATATTTAGAAATGAGCTAGAAGAAGATTTTTAT
Source organism: Crocidura indochinensis (assembly GCA_004027635.1). NCBI lineage: Eukaryota > Metazoa > Chordata > Mammalia > Eulipotyphla > Soricidae > Crocidura > Crocidura indochinensis. The sequence continues at coordinate 9,760 of PVKC010012958.1, forward strand.
TGGTTCTATGAAAGGCAGCCTTTACCTCAGCAAACAAATAAAACACTGGAAGGGGAGCTGGATGCTTTCTAGAAGTAATTTAATGAAATAATAGCTAACACTTACTTAGACATTAATTTTCCCACGAAGAAAATAGAAAGAATAAAGAATGATATTAATAAAATAAAGCAGATAAAGAAAATGCATGAGTCATTAAATCTTGGTAATCTTTGTGAAATATTTTTCCAAAGCCAAATCATCATCCAATACATTGTGAAGGAAAAATAGTTTTACCAAGCCCAATAATCATCACACAGTACTTTGCAAAGTAATGAAAATAGCTGATGTGAATCTTAGTGTCTTCAGTCTCAGATCTTAGCCTCTGAGGATGCCAATGGCTTCAAAACAGGCAGTTGGTTAGCATCAATTAATTATATTCTCTAGGATAATATGATTTTATATCATGTTATCATGATTTGGGGGCCACACCCAGCAGTGCTCAGCGCTCTGTACTCAGGAATCAATGCTGGTAGGCTCTGGGGGACCTCTCGGGGTGCAGCACCCTACCAGCTATACTATTATTGCTCTGGCTCCTGCTCAAATAATCTGGAAGGTGAAAGGCTCTGAAATGATTGTGTTGGTACAGAAGACAAATGAAGAATAAAGGATTTGAACATCTCATGCTTTTGTATCTGGAGAGAAAAGAGCAAAGGTATTAAATTTGCAGTCCAAAACTTTGAAGTACTGGCATTGGTTAAATATAAATCTGCACACTCAGGACCGGGTAAGGTGTTGACCTGCCTGGTGTTTGATATCCAGATTGAAGGCTGGGGGTGTGGGGTGCAGGAAGGAGAGACGATGGAAAAAATGGGGCAGCTGACAGGAAACTGAGTCCCAGAGGGTGTGTGCAGGCTTGACTACAGGACAGAGCAGGAGTCGCTTCTCTTGCAGTTAGGATTCAGAGAATTGTTTGCCTTCGAGCTAAACATTCACTTGGCCCAGGTGGCCTCTGGGACCCAATGAAGGATCATGAGGTGAGGAAAGGTGGTTGGTTGCCAGGCACCACCCACACCCACCAGGTGAGTCAGCAGAGAGATGACTGACATCAGGCATTTGTTACTAAGTCCCTGGGTCTTGCCACTGAGCTCCAGGCCTCAGAAGGTCAGAAAAGCTGCAATTTTTCTGCCCCAACATCTGTGAGAAATGCCCTGACTGGATAGGACTGATAATTCCCCAAAATTATCCCATTCTGTCACCAGAGAATGTTCTGGACTTGTGAAGAAACGGCAGTAGGTTTCTGAATGACATCGCACCAACACAGGAGCCCCGAGCTCCAAACTTGAACCATAGCTACTTGGCTGTCCTGGCAGGGAGAGGTGAGGTTACCCACCAAGAGACAGGCAGCCTTCAAAGTCCTGGTTTGGGAAAGGGGCTGGCTGGACACAGTGGGGACACAGCAAATTTGAGGACAGCAAAAGGGAGCCAGCACACTCAGGAATGGCAAGAGATGAGCCATTTGGGCTCATTGGTCCAAGTGGCCCTGAAAGGAAACAGCAACCATAAGGTTCTGGTGGCTCAGAAACATGCTCCTGTGGCCGAAAGACAGGGAACATATTTGGGACCAACTAGGATCTAGCAAGAAAGAGAAATAAGCAAGAATTTGGCATTCTCTGGGCTCCAAGAACTCACTCCCTGCTCTTTTCTCATAGACGTACCAGAGGGCAGAGCGGGTAGAATCCTAAAACACAGACCAGGCCAGAGCAAAGTGAGTGGAACTTGGAAAAGAAGGATTAGGCAGCCTGGTGATCAAGCCCAGATGCTATTAGCAAGCACAGGAACATGCGCTGACATGCAGACCCACACTCAGACATGCTGTGGGCTTCTCTGAGGAAGAGCTCCAGTCCCACCCTTGCTCCCTGCTGGCCATCTGGGGTGAGCAGTCTGTGCAGAAACGTTTGTGCAGAACCCTCACCAAGTGAGGTGCTGCTAAGATGTTTGTGGTGATGGGGGTCAGCCAGTGGTGTTTGGGGCAACCATGGCTACTTCCAAAGCTGTGGGGGTGAGGATATATCTCGCAGCACCAGTGATTTTAAAAACAGTTCCCTGAAATGGGTTCACCACTGATCCTGAGCTGTCTATCCAGTCACAAAAATTATTAAGCAAACATTTTACTATTATTATTATTATTAGGTATTTTGTTGGGCATACCTGGCAGTGATCAGGGCTTAGTCCTGGTTCTGTGTTCAAGGAAACTCCTTGGGGTCAGAGTAGTAGGGTGTTTGCCTTGCATGCAGCTGACCCAGGACAGACCTCAGTTTGATCCCCAGCGTCCCATATGGTCCCACAAGCCAGGATCGATTTCTGAGCACATAACCAGGATTAACCCCTGAGTGTCACCAGGTGTAGCCCAAAAACAAACAAAAAATTACTTCTCACAATGCTCAGGGGACCATATGGGATCAAACCCATTCAGCTGCATGCAAGGCAAATGCCCTACTTACTGGACTATTGCTCTGGCCCCCAAAACAATTTTTTTATTCGGTTGAAGAGATAATATAGGAGTAAAGCACCTGCTCACAAGGATTTAATCTCCAGGACCATAAAGGTTCTCACCAGTAGTTATTGATCCCTGAGCATAGCTGGGTGTGGCCCCAAAACCACTGAAAAATATTTTCATTGCAGTAAAATAGCATGGGTACATTTTATAAGATTCAGATGTACTTAAAGGAAGGTGTGTGTGTGTGTGTGTGTGTGTGTGTGTGTGTGTGTGTGTGTGTGTGTGTGTGTATCACAACCAGCAGCACTGAGGGGTTACTCTTGACTCTGCTCAGAAATCACTCCTGGCTGGCTTTGGGGACCATATGGGACCCTATGGAATCCCAGTGATTGAACTGGGTCGGTCCCAGGTCGGCCATTTGCAAAGTAATTGCTCTACCTGCTGTGTTATCGCTCTGGTCCCAAAGGCAGATTTTTTAACTTAAAAATATTTTAATGATGACTGATTGGCTCTATCATTTTTAAGCGTTCTGTCCTATTTCATCTGGTTAAGCTTTTCAACTGTAACCCATGGATCGATACTCAATGTGTTTATGTGTGCACATGAGTGTATGTGTTGGCTATCTTATCTCAATATCTGTCTAATATCCATCTGTAATATGCATAATGTCTGTCTATATTGTATATTGTCCTTCCCCCATTATATATAACCCCTCCTTCCACTCTTTGCTTACCACCTTATAAATTCTTTTCTAGCCCCTCACTCTCACCTCCATCTGTTATTTCCCCATCATTCAACCCTTTATATCCTCAGTTTAACTCCTCATGAAGCAGAACATTCCCCCTGAACATTTCCCCCAACCAAGCCAGATGCTAACCAGCTCCCAAAGTGAAAAGACAGATTCTCAGCCTGAGAAGAAGCTGACACTGCTGCTGCTGCTGATAATTTGCTCTGTGTCCCTTTCTCCCCACCTCATTTTGCTTTACAACCTGAACGCTTGTTCAGGCGTGACTTGGCTTAGGCTTCAAAAGATTGACATTGACCATTCACCCCTGAACCTTGGATCCTATCTATGGAAACAACCACGGTTTTCTACACCAACACCAAGGATAGGACTTCTACCAGTGGAGGCCCTACTGCTGCCCTGATGTCAAATTACTCCAGAGTGGGTTCTTATGACACCCTGATGACTTGATAATAGCAACAACCTGCTTTCAGGGCAGGATTCTCTGCATTGCCAAGCAATGGTGAGATGAAACCAGAATAAACTCCATGTCACCCTGATATCTACATAGGGTCTGTGCAGAAATCAGGATCTCTAACTACAAAAACCTGACAGCAACAACCATGATTTTGAAGAGCTTTTACTAGGACCACAGAGAAAGACTTTGAGGTTGGATAACTTAATATGCCTGGAGTCAGGAGATGGCCTTATGGCAGGATACTTCATGGGTATTAGACCAAGGATTTTTCCTTTCTATGCCCCCATATTTTGCTGTGCCTATGTAAACAACATCAACTGCCACACACCCCTTTTATATTGTATTTGTAATCTCTTATCTTTTTATAAAAAAGAGCTTGCTAAACTTCGGCTATTGTATTAATGATTTATTGGAGATAAAGTAATTTTCACAAATATACTTGTTACTGAACTTTTTTCTTCTCTTCCACTTTAGTTTTTCTTTCTATTTTTTATATATATTTTTTATTTTGGGGTCACACCTGTCAGTGCTCAGGGGTTACACTTGGCTTTAAGCTCAGAAATCACTCCTTGCAGGCTCTGGGGACCATATGGAATGCTGAAATTTGAACCACCGTCCTTCTGCATGCAAAGCAAATGCCCTACCTCCATGCTATCTCTCCGGCCCCTCTATTTTCTTTCTTTCTTTTTTTTTTACATAAATTAACCCATTTATTATATATAGGCCAACAATGTTTCTGAATGGAGATCTACTGGTCTTTCAATTCCTTCAGTCTTCTAATGGCAGATTTAACTGTGACAGCAGAAGTGGTATTGTAGGTCCAAGCACCACCCACAACGGTTTTCATACAGGAACCGCAGTGCCAAATGCCCACAGCCCGTCTCTTCATCTTGGTCTTGCCGCAGAAGGAGCATGTGTACTTGGCGTGCTGGCTGATCTCGATCTTCTTCACCATCTTCCGGAGGGAAGCGCCGTAACGCGTCCCATATTTACCCACGATGCCCACCTTCTTCGTGCGCTTAGCCATCTTCCCTCAAACCACCGAGGACACAGAGCTATTTTCTTTTTTTTTAAAATAACTTTGCTTTCCCTCATCTTGAAACAAATGTATCATGATCAGTTATGTCATCTTTGTGATGTATTTTCTTTAAATAAAATATATTTGAATGCACATTTTGCTTTTGGGTGTGGAGAGGGGCTAATACCCAGCAGTTTTCAGCGGGCTAAATGTGGTCAACTACACATAAGCCAAGAACCTCTACCACAGTACTATCTATCTGAACTAAACACAAAATTTGGAATGCCTTTTGCATATCCTACTGAAAAAATTCTGGGTCAATAATAGAAGCTGCTTAAACAAATATAATGCTGGGGGCAGGAGCGATGGCTCAGTGGTAGGGCATTTACCTTGCACTTGGCTGACCCAAGACGGACCATGGTTCATTCCCCTGGAGTTCCATATGATCCCCCAAGCCAGGAACGATTTCTGAGTGCATAGCCAGGAGTAAACCCTGAGCGTCATTTCTTAGCAGTACACAAAGCAATCTAAAGCCATGAAATTTATGTGACTCCTTAAACATTGAAGGCATAGTATATATATATATATATATATATATATATGTTTTGGTTTTTGGGCCACACCCAGTGACGCTCAGGGGTTACTCCTGGCTATTTGCTCAGAAGTCACTCCTGGCAGGCACGGGGGACCATATGGGGAACCGTAGGATCGAACCGCGGTCTGTCCTAGGTTAGCGCAGACACCTTACCTCCAGCGCCACTGCCCAGCCCCCAGGCATAGTATTTTTTATATTTTCATGCACATGCATATTAGTTTAAGTTAACATCAAAAGTTTAAGAGATTTTTTTTAAGGGTCAGAGTCAAAAGAGCACAGTAAAAATGGTGCTAGAGTGGCATATATTGTTTGTATAGGCCCACCAAAATATGGGGGACATGGAAAGGAAAAGCCTTGGTTTAAATACAAGGAGACCCTACCCCTGAAGTTTCCTGGCATAAGACCAACTCTAGGTTCCAGGCAAACTAGTTTGTCCAATCCAGGTCATTGTCTGTAGTGCCAATAAACTTTTATTTTTCACACAGTCTAAGTTGGCATCAGGTTTCTGTATTGAAGATCCTGGAATCTGTACATCCTACATTGAAGTCAGGTTCATGTGGAGTATCCTGTAGTTTCACCTCACAATTAAGGGGCAATACAGAAATCCCTGTCCAGTGAGCAGGTCATTGTTGTTGTTAAGTCTTCTCAGTGTTAAGGGAAGTCTCCTTTGAGTAGGTCGATATCAGAGAGTCTGAAAATTCTTTTGTTTGTTTTAATGAGTGATTTTACACTTATTTATTTATTTTGGTTTTTGGGTCACACCCATCAGCACTCAGGGGTTACTCCTGGCTCTAGCTTAGAAATCGCTCCTGGCAGGCTTGGGGAACCATATGGGATGCCAGGATTCAAACCACCGTTCTTTGCATGCAAGGCAAATGCCTTGCTTCCATGCTATCTCTTTGGCCCAATTTTAAATTATGTTTATGTATGAATATTTCAATAGAATCGAGAGATGGTGATATAATTACAAAGTTGTTCATGACTGAATTTCAGTTATATAATGTACTTCACCATTTACCAGTGCACATTTCCAGTCACCAATGTCCCGTTTCCCTCGCACACTCCCCCTGCCCTTTCCCTACCTGTGTTTGTGACAGACATTTGTTTTCTCTCTCTTCCTTCTTTTTTTTTTCATTTTAGATACCGTGGTTTGAAGGAATGTAGTTATGTGATGGCAGTTGAACTTGGCCAAGCCTTTTGGATATCCCCACTGTAACCATAGTTGAACCTAGACTTGCCCCCTCGTCTTGCCTCCTTGTCATGCTGGTATAAAAGGAAAAACTTGAACTTGGATGATGGGGTATGTGTATGCATGTGCCCATGATAGTGACCAGAACAGCTCCTGCCAGTCTGTGGGGGACCAAAGATAAAATATTGAAAAGATGCTGCCTGCTTTTGTATCCCTCTTTTTTTGTTTGTTTGTTTGCTTTTGGTTTTTGGGCCATACCCAGTGATGCTCAGGGCTTACTCCTGGATATGTGCTCAGAAATTGCTCCTGGCTTGGGGGACCATATGGAACACCAAGGGATCAAAACCATGGTCTGGTCGGTCTGGATCAGCTGTGTGCAAGGCAAATGCCCTACTGCTGCACCACCACTATCTATTCCTCTTTCTTTCCTTCTTAAACCTGGGTCTTCTCCGTGCCACCTCTGGCCAGTGAATCTCAATCTCTCCCACTCCTTCTTCTCTCTCTCTCTCTCTCTCTCTCTCTCTCTCTCTCTCTCTCTCTCTCTCTCTTTCTCTCAAACCTCTAGGCAGCAACAGGCTTCAGATTCCAGGAGAAATAAAAAAAATCCTTGGTTTCTATCCCTCTCTCTCCCAGTTTGGGCTGGTGGACATTACAAATGGCATCCCTGGGTGGGCACGAGGCCCCCACTCAGTCCTTCCGAGTCTTGCAGCACAGGATCCTGGCAGCCTTGGGCCTCTGCAGCCTTGCAGCACCTGAGCTGCAGGCAGAAGTGTAGCTTATTGCAGTAATCTGCGGAAGCCTGCTAACCTTGTAGATCAGTGCAGTAACCCACCAGTGGAAAACTGTGATGATTCTACAGGGTATCAAGTCTATCACTTTTCCTCCTTTCAGTATCCAGTTCTTGTCCAGAGTGAACATTTCCAATTCTCATTGGCATAGTGGTCCCTTCTCTGCCCTCACTGTATCTCGGCTCTTGTGACAAGCTTCCTAACAAGAACCGGACATCCTGGGCCTTGATTCTATTGAGCATAACAATTCTTATCCTGGAAGCTCCTAAGGGAGACTCCTCCTTCAGCCGTGAGTTCTGGGACTCCTGTTCAGCTAAACTCTGGACTCTGGATTCTGATCTGAAACTAATCCCTGTCCTAAGTCTTGGCTGTTGACGCCCAGACTCTGCCACCTCAGGCCCTCCCAGCCTTTCCACCTGCCTCAGAGGACAGACAACTCATGTACTCCCCAAAGACCCTAGAACAGGCTTCATGGGGCTGGGTTGTAGCAGCTCACTAGAAGATCTAATATGCATTCTTGCTGCATGACTTCCGGATTCTGTGTTGGTTTATTTGTTTGTTTGCTTTGTTCTTGTTTTAGTTTTTGAGGGGGAAGGTTGGTGGGAGAGGAGAAATCTGAAACTGGTAAAATGGAAATTTAATTGATAATAATGAGCTTTCCTTAGAAATATCTGACTGTGAACTGGATTTGTAATATAAAGTACATAGAGGTGCTTAGAAAGGAATTAATTCCACAGTTCTGCAAAAATTCCAGTTTTGCATGTGGCTGACCCAGTTTTAATCCCTGGCATCCCATATGGTCCCCTGAGCCTGCCAGGAGTGATTTCTGAGCACTGAGCCAGAAGTAACTCTTGAACATCACTGGATGTGGCTCAAAAAATAAATAAAAGTAATGGAGCAAGAATGAAATGTCCCAGTGCCAGCAATCTCTCAACCAAAGGGTAATCAATGCACCTCCTGATGTGCTATTGCTTCTAGGATGTTCCTTGTGCTATACCACCACAGCTCTGGACTTTGCATTCAGCAGAGAATTCCTGCTGCATCATCGTTTTGAATCACAAGCATACTTAGAAGTTTACTTTGTTTTTATTTGGGGGGGGGCACACCAGGAGGCGCTCAGGGCTTATTCCTGGCAGTGCTCTGAGGATGATATGGGGTGCTGGGGATTGAGTCAGCCACATGCAGGGCAAGTGCCCTATCCCCTGTGATATTCCTCCGATCCAGAAATTTACTCTTTTTTGCAAACATTGATCCTGTTTGTAGGTGACTTCTGTGAGCCACTAACTCCTCTTTTCTGTAGAAAAGGGGATCTGAGGAAATGGAACGAGTGACCACCAGCTGGGAAGGATCCCTCCCTGGATAGAAAACTCTACTACCCTTCCCCCCCAAGCTTGCCGATCTCTGACTTTCTGCTTCATGCAGGGAGGCACTGCAGTTCATGCTGCTGGGAATGCAGGGAAAATGCATTCCCTGATAGTTTCTCAAAAGTATTTGCCACGGACTTTTAAATAATGAATAATTGCAGTTTTGGAAACAAGTGCAGACAGCAGCCCAAAAGGAGAGGGTGGTGTGAGCCTCCAAGACAGGGTGACACAAGGCTGCTCAAGTGGTCAGAGCAGGGGGAAGGGTTGAATTCTGCTCCTTTGAATCCTTGCCCAGCTGCACAGAGGGTGCTTTGGGCTTCATGGTGCAGCTGTGATGGCAGAACAGGCCTGGAGCCTGCCCACCCACTGGGTCTATCCTTGCTCCCCAATTTTCTCAAGGTGAGGTTCTTCTCCCCTTCCAAAAGGGGAAGTGTTTGATTTCAGAACTCAAGTCATACAGCGGTGTAAAGTAGGTGGTGATTCTAAGCCTGCCTCTGTTCCTCTGAACTTTAGCACATGGGCGGGATCTTGGAGTCTACTTCCTCCTCCATGGACTGAAATGGCCCAACTGGACAGCTTCCAGATATGTGAAATGTGTGAAGGGAGGACAAGGAAGGACCTTCTGGATTATTCCTCTCACACCTACTAAGAGGATAGACTTTTATCAGTATACTTGACATTACCATCTTTGTTTTGTTTAGTTTTGTTTAGTTTGGGGGTGTCCCACTCAGCAGTGCTCAGAGTTAACTCCTGGCTCTGCACTCAGGGATCACTCCTGCTGGTGGTACTCCTTAGGTTGCCAAGGATCTAACTCAGCCTGCCAACTTTAAGGCAAGAGTCCTCCCTGCTGTATTATTGCTCCAGCCAGATATCAAGAAGCAAGTTTGACTGTCAGATAACAGGTTTCTAAGACTCAAGACGTGAACCACACAGGGACTTAGTGGCACATACTCAGGGGCTGGGTCCAGGGCATGATTCATGCACCCTCACAAACAGATCTGGTTCCCCGCTTCTACTTACCCTCCCCATCACTGACTGCTTCACTTACTTGTTCAAGGAACAGAATCCCGTTCCAGAGTCTACTGGTGGCCTCAGCCACAAGCATCTCTCTCTGTTGCCTGGGTGTTGGCAAAGATAACATTTCCCAAAGACTGAGCTGCTGATAATTAAAGTCATACAGATTAACTATATGGCTTTGGGAGTTATTTACTATTCAATATATAAAAAGCTTGTTTCCTCATCTGTAACTTGGGAATGATGACAATGTCTTTTTTTTTTTTTTTTTTTGGTTTTTGGGTCACACCCAGCAGTGCTCAGGGGTTACTCCTGGCTCCATACTCAGAAATTGCTCCTGGCAGGCACGGGGGACCATATGGGGCACCGGGATTCGAACTGATGACCTTTTGCATGAAAGGCAAACGCCTTACCTCCATGCTATCTCCCAGGCCCCGACAATGTCTTATATCTAGACAATTGTTCCAAAGAAAGGTAATATAAGTATTTAAAAGAGGTTGAAGTCATGCCTGCCCATAAAAGAGCCATCACCTCACACAAGTAACCATCACTGTGGGATGTCAACAAGTTAAATGGATATGGTGCATTCTTTGATGTGACCTTTATGCCTTTTTCTGTCTGTGACAAAAGTGGAAACTTTGGTCACTATTGGGTGGCTGAATGAGGGGCACATGTCTACGATGAGCTGAAAGGCCAGTTCTGCTCAGTGGGGCTCAGGAATAGGGGCTGGCCTCCTCCAGCTGTGGACCCCTCTGTCATTGGCCTTACTGGCAGGCTAACTATGGGACACTACTCATGTGCTCTGCATGGCCTCCCAAGAAGGGGGTGTTGGAAGGTTTTATTTTTTAAAACAAATCTAGAAAGAATGGAAGAAAAGAAAGAAGGAACAAAGGAAAGGAGGAAGGAAGGGAGGAAGAAAAGCAGGAAAGGAAGAAAAAGAAAGAACACAAGAAGGAAAGAAAACAGGTAAAAAGGAAAAAAGATAAAAAATGGAAGAAAGTAAAGTGAAGAAGAAAGGAAAGGGAAGATACGAAGAGAAAAAAGAAAAGAAAGAAAAAGAAAGAAGGAAAAGAAAGAAAGGAAGGAAAGTAGGAAGGAAAGAAAGGAAGGAAGAAAAGAAAAAGAAAAAGAGAGAGAAAAAAAGTAAAAGAAAGCCAATAGTGCCCAGGGGCTATTCCTAGCTCTAGGTTTAGTGCTCCTGATGGTGCTAAGGGATCACACGTGGAGCCAGGAATAGAACCAGAATCAGCCATATGAAAGGCAAGTGCCTTAAACCCAAAACTCTCTGGCCCCACCAGTTGGCTTTTATTGGGTGGGGTTGGATAGATACTATCTGCTGTGCCCCAGGATTTCTTCTGCAGTGCCGGAGAGCTATGAGAACTCATGAGGTTGGAGATTGAACACAGGTCCACTGCACATAGGGCAGAGCTTCACTATGTGTCCCATGTAGCCTAACTATGTATCCAGCCTGGAAATTTGCCTGTTTTTTGTTTGTTTGTTTGTTTTAATACTAGTATATTTTCTCATCATTATCACTACCCTCTCTAAACCATTTGCTTTCAGGGGACATTCGCTGTGATACTTAAGAACTGACCTGCATCCACATTTTTTTCTTCTCTCAACTTGTAGAAAGATGTAGAAATATGAGGTAAAGCATAGTGATTCATGTTTCAAGGTTCTATGAAAAAAAAAACAAGAAACAGGAGCCCCTTTCTAGAAAAAAGGGGGGTAGCTGTGGCAGGTTATTATCTTTTTTCCATAGGTACAGTAAATGTTGGGGGAAATCAGAAAGGAAATACCCTTGGCCTTTATCCAGGGTGTCTCTACCCATGAAGCAAACTGTCATAATATCGACTACAGGCTCTGGGCATATGTGCCTGGGACCCAGAGGTCATGTGGCCTCAGGTGTATTGGGTGGAAAAAAATCGTCAGAACTAACTACACAAGTCAAAGTTAATGACAATAGAATCAAGAGACCCAAACTATAACATTATAACAAGCTGGACACAAGATAGACCTGTTACACTGGTAGATCAGGGAGCTAAGGGATACGGGATGCAAGCTGGGAACTCTGGTGGAGGGAGGTAAACACTGATGGTGAGAATGGCCCTAATTCACTGTCACTATAAGCCTGAAATACAACTATGAAGGACTTGTAATTCATAATGGTCTCAATAATAAAAAATTAAAAAATAACCTGAGTTGCAATCAAGTTTCTAAAATTCATGGACACACCAGTCTTCAAGATGAAAATCTTGGGGTCTCCTTGGGAAGAGGGTGGGCCTAGGTTCTGCCTGGTCAAACCACCTGCAGCTGTATTCATATTCTACAGACTTCTCTGGTTAACCACTAATCTCTTCAGAGAAATCAAACTGACAAAGACTCCAGATACACCGGTTTGGGGACTAAAAATTCCAGAATTTTCTCAGAGTGGAGTCAGGTAGACTTACCTTCCTATCCCCACTCCCAACTTCAGAAGCCACAGCAGTCATACCCACATCACACAGTTGCCACCATGTAATCTGATGGGCCTCGCTACACAGATCCTGGAGTTTCTGGAGCAAACAACCACATAAGTGGCCATGGGACACTCCCAAATTCTTCAACTGACAGGCGGGTAGGAGCTCAACAAATTAGATGGGAAAGTAGCATTTGAGGCCACCTAAACCCCATAAACCAAAGTAACAGAGAAGGCTCAACTAGCCACAAACAGCTTAGAAAACTTTTGGACAATTGGGTTCATTGACTCCATTGGGAGATACAACACTTTGCATAAATTTTCTTTTACTGAAGTTCTTTTCAATAATTCCATTACTATTTAGTTGTAACAAGCCACAAAAAAAAATTTTTGTGTCTGCCAAGAGGGCTTGGGATTGGGGGGTGGGGTGGGTGGAAAACTGGAGACAAGGGTGGAAGGAATGTTGCACTGGTAGTGAATGGGTGTTGGAACATTGAGTGCCAAAAACAAGTCTATTATGAGCAATTTTGTAAACGATGGTGCTTAAATTAAATAATAATACAAAAAGAAACTGAGCTTCTTTTTAGGGGACAGAGTGAGAGCCTTGTAGGCAGTTGACCAGGGTTCAATCCCTGGTACCTGAGCCCATTAAGAGTGAACCCTGAGTGCAGTCAGGAGTAAATCCTGAGCACTGTTGGGTGTGGCCCCGATATAAAAAAATAAACAACTCTAAAAACAACACGAAAGAACTGAACTGCACTGTAAACAAAGTAGTAATAATAGAGGTTGATTCACTCAAGTAAAAACTGAAGATGGCAGTCTGGTGGTGCAATCCATATGCTAAGCAGCTGCTGTACAAATCTATTTATAGAACTCATATAAACTGCTTTAATTTTTTAAAATTAAAAAAATGAAAAGGTGAGAGTATCTACTGATAAACTCATACTCAGATATATCAAGTTCATCGTTGAACCACTTTTTCCCTACCATACCTGTTTTGTATTCTGGGGCTTGGGGGTGTGACTGAAACTCACTTGCCAATAGTCTTGGCTTTTCCAACTCCTGAATGAAAGGGAAATAAAATCAATATGGACCAGAGTGAGGATGGACAGAGTGACTGGTCCCTGAGCAGAGCCAGGAAGAGTTAAGACCAAAAACAGGAAGAAAAAAAAAGGGGGGGCGGGGGGTCGCTGCAATTGCCCTGGGTTGCCCATTGCCCAGGTTCTGAGGGCAGGAGGCCTTGCAGAGACAGGTAGGGGCCGGAGGTCACATGATCCCTCGCCATTTGCTCCCCTACCTCCACGGCCTCCAGCACCCCAGGTCCGGGGCTCAAAGCCTCGATCCCCGGCCCCTAGAAGCCCCACTCCGGCTCCAGACAGGCCCAGGTTCCTACTACCACTCTAGATGCAACTCGACTCCCAACAGCTCAGTGGACAACCCGCAGGCTCAAGCCCCGCCCCCAGAAAAGGCCACGTCCCTCGGGCCCCGCCTCTCGTCTTCACGCCCCG
>PVKC010012959.1:0-23616 GCA_004027635.1 Crocidura indochinensis
CATGAAAGGTAAACGCCTTACCTCCATGCTATCTCCCGGGCCCCAGAATTGTTATAAACTATAGCAAGATCATCTTTCTAACATTGGCTTTCTATAGGAAGCCCAAGTTTTAGCAAATATTAGCCTCCCCCATTTTTTTGTTTTAAGAAGAGTTGAGATTGCCATTAACATAAGGCCTGACTGAAATTACAGTGTATAGAGAGTTGCTTGGGAAAGTGCCCTCATAGTAGAATGGTCAGATTCTCTATTGTCTATATTTAAAATGAAAAAATATAAAGAGAATATCTGCTCAATATTAATGGATCGGCTATACTAGGAGAAAAGCAGCTCAGCAGAAATTATAGCAAGAAGGATCTAATTAGGGACTATGTCTCCAGAAATAAAAATGGCAATTACTTGAAAATATTGGCTATTTCCAATGTGTCACATACTGTGACAAAGACAAACTAATCTCCACATTATAATAGAATCCTAACAGATTTCCAGCTGTAGTCCTAATTCACTACTCACTATTAAAGTCCTAATTCACTTAAATTTATTGAGTTACAATAGAATGAAAAGTGAGGAAACAACTACTTCTTAATTTTAATTAAGATAAACTTATTTAGCATTTAAGAATAAACTGTTTTATAAAATAGTTCTAACTGGGCCTCTTCGGAAATAAGAGCAATTAGTTGTTTATGCATTAGCAAATAAGTTGTGTGAAAGTATGTTTCTATATGAGTGTGAAAATATGAATATGTGCAAAATATGTCTTTCTGAGTCAGATCGAATGTTTTTAGACTATAGTGAATATTTATCCACAATAAAGTCTTTTCTTGGGTAAGCAACAGTCTACCTTCATTAATTCAGCAAATGTGTATTAAGTGCCTCTTCACTCTGAGTCAAGTGCTTCTAAGAGTTGAAAGATTTATGTAAATACTTATATGTATATTCACATTTTATGTAGAAGATTAATATTAGAGTATTCATTATATATTATTTAGTTTTGTTTTTTGAAGAACACAGTTGATTCAAAGTAAAAAGTGAGGAAACTTCTGTAACTAGCATTCATATATGAAATAGAATTTTGTTGATACTCATAATCTCCCTGTTGTTATTTTCCCCGAAGTTTTCCCACTTTCCTACAAAGAAAATTTTGAATTGATTGAGTCACAGTACTACAGCAGGGTATGAGGTGATTTTGAAAATACCGTGTCTACAGATCATAGGTATATATCACTTCAACTGACTGATATTATGTTTAGCAATCTATGTAAGTTATATTTAGCTATAACTATTTATTGCTACCTTATAATATCTCTCAGCATATATTATACAACTTATATTTTATCCTTGTTGTTTGGTTAAGAAGTCTGCACTTGACTATTGAAATAAATCTAATCTTAGTATGTTGTGCATTACAAATCCATCCACTGAGTCTCTCCTTGCTCTCTTTTTAGTTTTAAATATCATTTGCATGTTCTAAATTCTTTGATCCTATTTCTTTGCATATTCATGAATGATTACTTCTAAATATTTTCTTGTTTATTAAATCTGACTCATACATGAATGCTAGAATAATTAAGGACGTATAAAAAGTGCATTGTTGTAATAATAAGGATGGAACTGGAGACAGTCATGCTAAAGGATACAAGTCAAAAGGAGAAAATGAATACTAGATTATCTCACATATATGTGGAGACAAAAGAGTAAGGCAAACTAACAGCAAAAATTCAATGAAAGCAATCCTTGAACTCTAAACTTAGAACCGAGGTTATCAGAAGGAGGAAAGAGTAAAATCTGAGAGAAATCGGATGTCCAAATGTCTAAAAGATAGTGTCTGTTAGGATAATTTTTCCAATCAATGTTACAAAAACCACAATATTTAACAATTTTTGGCAAAAAATAAAGTTCATATCACTACTACATATATTTATATTGTCTTTCATTAATTTGGTTTATTTTCATGTTCACATATATTCATACACTGTTATTTCTGAATAAGTGCCAGAAAAATTTATTTATGTTTGTAGCAGGCTCTTCACCTATAGGCAAAAACAATAATGATTATTATCTTAAAAATATGTTATGTAAAGATAAAAATCTATGTTTTATTAATACCAGATTTTTTTTCACAAAAATATATGTAGTAGGGGCTGGAGAGGTAGTGCAGCAGTAAGGAGTTTGCCTTGCATGAGTCTGACCTAGGACAGACCGCTGTTCGATTCCGCAGCGTCACATATGGTCCCCAAGTCAAGATCAATTTCTGAGCACATAGTAACCCCTGTGCATTACTGGGTGTAGCCCAAAATTTAAAAAATAATATAGTAGTTAGATTTATAATATATAATAATATAATATAATATTTATTTTTCTATAAATATAGACATATCTAAATTATTTATGTCAACTATTAATTTCTTACAAACAAATATATACATTTGCTTTGTATTGTTTTGTTTTTTTGGAGGGGCACACACATTTGAAGCTCAGGGGTTATACCTGGCTATTCGCTCAGAAATCGCCCTGCCTTGGAGGAAACATATGGGATGGCAGGGGATCAAACCGTGGTCCGTCTTAGGCTAGTGCTTGCAAGGCAGACGTTTTACCTCTAGCGCCACCTTTCCAGCCCCTGCTTCTATACACTTATTAATGGGTATATTGAGCATTTTCTCTCCCTTATTATCTTATCATTAGCATTAGTTATGTACTCTAAAGTTTTTGTGGTCATATAAAAACTATGACTTGTATTCTTGATATAATAACTTAATTACTATGTTTTGAAGAAAATAGAAAAAACTAACTATTCTTTTGACTTTCAAGATATTAATTCAATTTTATTAATATTAAACAAATTTAACTAACAATATTTCCATATGAGGAGTAATAGTTTATGTAGCTAAGTACAATTGCTGTATGTTGTTCAAGTATTCATAATATTTTACTCTTGAACACTTAATTTTTAATTAGCAAATTTAAGTTAGCTTATGTCAGTTTTATAAATTTTTATTATTTTAAACTTACAATCTTATATTATTTTTCTTTGTGCTTTCAAAAGAATGTTCAATTATATTTTGTTTCTTGTCATATCTATTGAAAAATATACGACAGTCTTATGTTTTATTTTAAAATATTCTTTTTATAGTGAATTTAAGATGACTGATATGTCCTCTATCTCTAACAGTTTTATTTGTTTACTTGTTTATGTCTGTTTTATTTTTATTCTCCTAGAGGTCATTGTGTATTCTACAGTAGAGTCTTTGCTCCATACAGACATTGAAACATATAGATATCATTTTCTCATATAGAAATAATTACAAGATAATTTCACGAATTCATCTGAGTTTATTCCCATATAACATTGCTAAAAGAATTTTCACTGAGTATCTCTATATATGCATTTTCAATTATTATTGGCTTTTGAAAATAGATGCTTAAACCCAATGAGTTAGCAAAGTAAATTCTTTGTGTAATATTAACTAAATTGTTTTAATGATTTATGGTGATTTGCCCTCAACTGTGGCTTATTTTCTACAGTTCAGTTAACCATCATCTATAAATATTGTGTTCAACAAGATATTTTAATAGACAACTTTTATGACATCATAGTATATTGTTTGACTTTCCTAATTTAAAATAATTTTTATCTAAGTGTTCATATATAAAAACTATAATATAGAAAAGGTTCATTATTACTCATGGATTCATGCAACCATTTAGAATTGAGAATGCATTTCCCAAAGAAAAATGTGTAAGAACTGTGTAAACTGGTTAAAATGCTTCAATATATCTAAGAAAAGATGTAGGATGATTTATATAATAAAACCTATATTGTTGGTCTGTTTATAATTATTAAGATGCCTGTACAGTCGTACATTTTTATTTTTAATTTGTCAATTGCTTTACTATCAAAATTCTATGTCACTCTCAGAATTAAAATCCTTTTTTTTTTCATGACAATTGGGAGTTCTAGCCACTACAATTTGAGTATACTCTTTGCTTTTACTTAACCTCAACTGTTCTTATTTTAATATAAAATCTTTATTAAAGCACCATGATTACAAACATGATTATAGTTGGGTTTCAGTCATAAACAGAACACCCAATTTCACCAGTTGAAGATTCCACCAGTGCCACCACTCCCTCCTTCTCAACCCCTTTGACAGTATGAATTGAATGAGTATTTACTTTGGGCAAGAGAATACGATGTAAATAACCGAATTCCTTTGTTAATTACTAATTTTGATGCCAAAAATTGCTTTCATAGACATTTACATCTTTAGGAATCTCTAAATTTGATGATAGAAAAAAGTTTGCCTTCCTAAAATAATAAGGATAACATGATGATGATTACAAAATAAATGTCATTGATAAAGGATTGTAAGAAGTTTAATGTTCTTATTTTAAGCTAGTGGCATTATATAATACTGTAGTTAAACCATATTGTTATAGTAATAGTTGGCAAAACATAACTTAATACTCTATTGTAATATAAGAATAAAATAAAAATAATAAAAACAGAAATAGAAGGCAATTAAATAGGTCACAATTGACCCTGGGATAATGTGATGTTATGAATCCTGGCCTTCCTTAAACCAAATTATAACTATAGTTATTAACTCTTTTCAAAGTTGCAATTGCCCTTTGGTATCCTCAAAACAATAATTTTAGAATGTCAAACCTCATATTATTTTAACATTCCAAGATTCTTTTATTCCCTGGCATCCATTTAGTGAGACACAGCATTTTCATATCTCACATATAAAAGGAAATAAAGTCATTTCAACACCAGGTAAAAACAAATGACTGACAGTTTTATTAATGAAAACTAATATTTAAAAGGGATTTCCATGTTCTCCTTTTGTGACTAGAAACAAAACTATTTCAAAGTCAATTGAAGAGAAAAGTTTTTCATTCTTATAAAATTTTATTAGAAAACATTGATTTACCAATTTGCTCAAATGCAATCATGTCAGGCATTAAATGTTCAAACACCAATCCTACCACCAGTGTGATATTTTCTTCACCAGTCTTCCCAATCTCCACCCAACATAAAAGTCTGCTTTCATGCAAGCACAAATTGACTTCTTATTGCTTCAAAGACAAATGGACTAATCAAAACTTAGATAAAAAAGGGTCAACTTGAAATTATTTTTAAGTTTTGCTGGATGTTACTAAAGCCAATATAGAAGGATTTATTGGTCTGTGGTTGGTATTAGTTGAGCCTTCCTTCTTCTATATTACTATTTAGGCTCACTGAATTTAGCAGACCACAATTCCTGTGACACTACAGGGCTGACACTACTATAAATTATTGAGATGCAAAATGGTACAGGATTTATAGCTCTAAAACAATTTTGGTGGCTTGAAAGTTTGGTAAGGTTAGTCTCAAGGCTGGGCTGTTTCTGATAAAAAGTGTTGAATGAGGCATCATACTGTTGTAGTTCCTGCAGAAAGAACAATCTTCAACCCTCACCTCCTTTTTGAAAATGTCACTGAGGTATTAGCTTGGAGTAGAAAACCTAGGGAAGTATCAGTGACCTTGCTGTCTTCTTAACTGTGTATTATTTACAAAACTCTCTGTAACAATATATCAGATACGCAAATTTTAATACATTATAGACCACCAGCATGTCAGTATCCCTCCACCAATGCCCACATATTCTCTTCCCATTTCCTCACCCGCATCTACCCCCACAGCGGTAGAGCATTTGCCTTGCATGAAGCTGACCTAGGACGGACCTGGTTCAATTGCAAGCATTCCATATAGTCACCGAGCCTGCAAGGACAGATTCCTTGGGTGCAGAGCCAGGAGGAACCCCTGAGTGACTCGGGTGTGACCCAAAACAAACAAAAAAAAATTTAATTCTGCAAGTTTATTCTCAGGGGAGCTACTATTGGTCATTTTTAATTGTCTTGTTGTTTTATTATGTATTAGGCATATGAGAATGATATGATTTTATATTTATTTATTGTGTAAATATATCCATGTATTCTGACCTATGCTATATAAAGATAAAATGTGTAAAATGTTTTGTTAAAGGTAAATATAAATATCAAGAATATGTTATGGTTTCTTTAATGTAAAGTAAAATATTTAGTACAAATGTCAGATGGGGTACCAAGAAAACTTAATATTTTTGTGTAGAGTGATATTTGGAGATAGAATCTTTAAAGAGTTGGCTATTTCTTAATCACATGCCAAAAGAACTGTAAGACCTAATGAAGTAGGGTAAACATTTACATATGCAGATTATTTAGAAATAAATTTAACCTTTATTTTTTAAATCAATATATTGATAGTTTAAAGAATCAAAGCCTCCAATGTTAAAAAGTTCTTAGGTTAAAGAGTTAACCACTTAGTTTAGTCTTTTAATCTATATACCCCTTTTTGCAAGAGGCACTCACAGAAATGTTTAGGAATTAGTCCTTTCTCTGTTCTCAGGAGTGGTCCATATTCAGTGCAAGATATCAAAATAGTGCAAGCAGCATGCAAGTGTCTTAAACCACTTACTGTTTCTACAGCTCATTTAATATACCATTTTATTAAATCTTTGAGAAAATCTAAGTGACATATGAAATGCATTTGCTAATTAAGCAGTTTCAAAAAAAGAGTGGGGGCCAGAGTGGTGGCGCTAGAGGTAAGGTGTCTGCCTTGCAAGCACTAACCTAGGACGGACCACAACTCGATCCCCCATCATCCCATGTGGTCCCCACAATCCAGGAGCAATTTCTGAGGGTGTAGCCATGAGTAACCCCTGAGTGTCAAACGGGTGTGGCCCAAAAAACAAACAAATAAAACAACAATAAACAAAAAAAGATAGAGATTTGGCCACATACAATATTTACATGCCTAAAATAATCACAAGTAAATTGAGAACTTCATCTTGGTATGAATTGCATATATAATTTGCACACTTGATTTTTTAATTGGTATTTCAGGAATTAGCTTTACATTGACACCATCTTAATTAAAAAATCTTAATAAAATATTAGATGCAAAAAAACTTTAAAGCAGGCACTAGACTACAGGGTGTTTCTGAGTTATCAAGCAATGCATTTTCTTACATAATCTTTTCATAAGTAGCAAACAAGATAGTAGAGAATAAAAAATGGAAATAAGAGTTTCTGAATATTACTACTCTACAAGTATAGCTGTACCAATACTCTGGTCTATTATAAAAGTAAGCTAAATATTAGAACATAAACAATAATAAAAATAAACCATTTGTATATGATAAGGATTTATAATATTTCCATATTTATAAGAAATTAAGTGCCTTCTGTTTGTTGGGTTTTTTTTTTTGCTGTTCTTTTTTTTTAATATTTTTGGAAAATAAGCCTGTAACTTGAAAAGTGTGTGAAGATCTCTTCAAATTCCTGATCTTTCAAACTAATTTCCTTACTCCACAGCAATATGACTCTATTAAAAATCTATTTTCTAGATGTTTTTACTCACTTCTTTGGACTTTTCATGCTTCTTATGAATACAGCAGATGTTCTGATGAAAATCTAAGTTTCATGCTTAATTCCCTTCTCTCTGGAATAATGGATTCTCAATCTCATAGTCATGATTACACTGACTGGCATAAATGGCAATTTTTATCTCTCCAGTCTCAAGAAATTATTAACTAATCTTTTGTTTTATCATTGCCTTAATAATAACAACCCCCTCCACTCAATACCATGAATTAGAACATTTTTGTCTCATGAAGTTCATCTAAGTTAAAATGACAGCTCAGAAACATTTATTCAAGTTCTTTTCATTCTTCTCTCAAAAAAGGCTATCCATTACATTTTTTTGAAGTAGACAGGTGCTCTGGGCCTTGAAAGACTTACTTGGAATTTCATCCAGATTTTTTCATTGTTCTCATAAAATGCATTGGTCTATGCAATTATATCAGTTTATGCAAATTATATCAAAATATGCAATTATATCAAAGCAAGTTTTGAAACATTGGAGTGTCCTACTTCAACCTTTATTAAATTTTCTTATTTATAACATTCATTTATAATTGTATAGTCTTAAAGTAGATTATACTTTTAATTAGAAATATATTAAGTAATCATTAATTATAATATTTAATGAAGTGATCCAGAAATGATTTCTTAAACAACAAACTTGGTGATTTATAATTTTGGTTATAGTATTTCTTTAATATCTAAGACTAGTTAAAATGTTTGTTTAGATTTCTTCAGCTTGTTTAAAAGAATTTATTTGTCATTAAAAAAATAGAATTTAGGGGCGGGAGAGATAGCATGGAAGTGAGGCGCTTGCCTTGCATGCAGAAGGATGGTGGTTCAACTGTGCCTGCCAAGAGTGATTTCTGAACATAAAGCCAGAGTAACCCCTGAGAGCTGCCGGATGTGACTCTCCCCGCAAAAAAAAGAAAATTGGAATTTACTTGCCATTAAGGGATGGCTTATTATTTATGATCAATAAAATATAGTATCTACAGAATACCAAACTTACCAACCATAAAGTTATAACTATTTTAGAAGATGCACACGCATTGTCTGTTCAATACAGAATATACCATAGCGAAAAGTAATAGTTCACTTAAAATAAGTTATTTTTTATGTTAACTGAAAAGTGAAATTATGTAAAGAAAGCATTATTGAGAGGATTTTTTTGCCCTCTCTGTCCATGACAAAATAGAATGGTACAATGAATAAGAATTTATATTTTCCCATCTTAGCAATGCATATATATTAATTCTACATAAATATATTATTAAGTGGATCAGGAAGGTAACTTAAGTGGTAGACTACATGGCTTGTGTGTACAAGAACCCGAATTCAGTCTCTGACTATTTATTTCCCTATGTCCATTAGCAATAGATCTGAATTTTTTGAATACTTCCGGGTGTTGTTGATTAGCTTTTTCTTTAAAAATATTTTTGTTTGTTTGTTGGTTTGTTTGTTTTTGAGTCACACCCAGCAGCATTCAGGGGCTACTCCTGTTTCTACACTCAGAAATCGCCCCCGCAGGCTCAGGGAACTATATGGGATGCCAGGATTTGAACCACCATCCTTCTGCATGCACGGCAAATGCCTTACTTCCATGCTATCTTTCCGGTCTCAAAACTTTAAAATTATTTTAATGTGTATGATTCTACATGCTATTATTAAACAGACAGAAGTTTTTGATCATTCTCTTCAGTATTACTGTATAATAAGATTTTATTCCAGAAAAATCTGTATCCATACTGCAAGTATATTAGAATATTCCATTTATATTTAATTTAATGATAAACTACTTTTCCCATTTAACTTTTATTTTGTAATATAATTCAGTTTTTAATAGGATAAATGCAAAATTTGTTGTTATTAGAAATGGTAAAATGAAATTTTATATTTAGCCTGCATAATTTGTTTAATTTTTATTCAAAAGAACCAAATTTAATTTCTTGTAAAATTAGCTTTGGCTATTACTTGATTGTCTTGCATATTTTACTCACAAACTACAGTCATGTATTGCTTAACAATGAGGAAATTTTCTTAGAAAATTCTTCAATATGTAGTTTTAGATTGTGGAATGCTATGGAGCCAAAAATCAGCTATTGTAAGTCTACATACAACCATAAGACTACATTTTAAAGAACATAAAAACCAGGAGAGACTTGGAAACAGAGTTGGATCATTCATGATTTCTTATTGATTCTATAATATACTATCAGAATGTGCTTATTAAAGTACTTGAAGGTTTTTAGTACTTATTAAACCAAGTCACAAGAGGTTTATTTGCATCCTTATACATTACTCCCATCTCACAGTTATCTTCATTTTAAAACTGTTGAAATGTAGTATTTACTTGATCTTTCATAGATAATAGTCTCCTTAATAGCAGGTATTATCCATATTTAGTGTTTGCTGTGGCAAGTAATTTTCTTCCTTTTTTAGCTTATCTGGAGTTTTCCAAGTTTTATTTTAAAATCCTTTACATTAGCTTTCAAATTATATAATGAATAATTATTCTTAATTCATTTAAAATATAGATAGCATCAAATTCAATATCAGAGGTCAGTACAAATGTATCTTTCAACATAAACTTTTACTCTGGTCACAATAATCATAGTGCACTTCTGTATCTAGTTTTTAATCTAGTTAATGAAATATTACAACTTTAATTCACTTTTTGAATTGTGTATTGCATTGATTTCAAAAACAAATTCACTTTTATCTTACTCTTCAAAATGATAGCAATAACAGATTGGAACAAGCTTAACTAGTGAGTAATAAAATAACTTATTTTCAGCTTCCTTACTTATTTTAATACTGTATTAAGAAAATTAGTCCGTGTGGTTTATTACAGATTATTTTAGCAGTAAATTAGACCATGATAAACAAAATATGAAATCAAATCAAGTTCAAGGGAAACTACTGCTCACAAGAGAGGTGATAAATGCATTATCGCCGAGGTACTTCCGGCTTAAAGACAAAGAGACTTAGAAATAATGAGATTTACCAAAGCTGGTGGCTGGAGAGATAGTACAGCAGTAAGGCATTTGCCTTGCATGTAGCTGACCAGGGACAGATCACGGATTGAGTCCCGGCATCCTATATGGTTCCCAGGACCTGCCAGAGCTATTTCTGATTGCAGAGCCAGGAGTAATCCCTGAGCGCCAAAGGATGTGGCCCAAAAACAAATAAAAAAAGAGTTGCCATAGTGCTGCCCTGCAATCTTAAGGCCAAGAATTCTATCCCTAAGAAAACTTGATGAACCAAATAGAGCCCTAATTGCTGTGTATTCTTGGATCTTTAGCACCATGTATGAGATACAAACTCCAGAACTCTGCAGCCAAATATATGTGACCACCATAAAGTTAGTGTAGATCCCCTGTGACCACTGGGATTAAAGCTGTGCAAGCAGGTCAGGAGTATTAATACTAGTGAACACCACGAAACAACAACAACAGCAACAACCACTGACTTTAACTAGATTGCATGGAAACATAACCAAAGGACTATAGCCTGAGGCAAACACTACAATTAAAAGCTGTGTGACCCCCTTGTAATTATTTATTTAATTTTAGGTTTTTCGGCCATACCCGGTGATGCTCAGGGATTATTCCTGGATATGCACTCAGAAATCATTCCTGACTTGGGGGACCATATGGAATGCCAGGGGATGGAACCAATCTGTCCTAGGTTAGCACAGGCAAGACAGAAGCCTTATGGCTTGTGCCACCACTCAGACCCCAACTCCTTGTAATTATAAAGGTAAGTGTACAAGCACTGAAATGCAGCTGAGTCACATCTGACAAGCATCACTGTGTAAGCACCACAGCCAGGCATAGATGTGACTCCTTGTCTCCACAAAAATAGTAAAGATATAGTAAACGGAAAATAGGAAAATTTACCTTTATATTACTAGGAATTAGGAATTTTGGCCAATTTACACATACAACATTAACAGAAATATTGCTGTGACACATGAATAAATTTTCAAAAATATTTTGAAGTTATTAAATATTTATTTAATATAAAATATATGGGTTACATATCTGTAATATCTCAAATGCCCCAGTGTTTATTTCTTGATTGCTAACTTTTTAGGCCTAAGGAATATATTTTTTTTGGGGGGGTCACACCCGGCAGTGCTCAGGGGTTACTCCTAGCTCCATGCTCAGAAATTGCTCCTGGCAGACACGGGGGACCATATGGGGCACCGGGATTCGAACCAATGACCTTTTGCATGAAAGGCAAACGCCTTACCTCCATGCTATTTTAAGTAATTGTGATTTGCTATTACTCATAAGTGAGTATTAGGCATGCAATACTCTAGCATCAATTCTACCACCAGTGTCAATCTCCCTATACTAATGTTCTCAGGTTCCTTCATAATTCCCCCACCCAACCTGCTGACTTGACAGAAAACATTCATAGGTTGGGTGTTAAACTTTAATTTTCCCATTTTTGATTCTGTGGCTTTTATGTTTAGCTCAGTAAGATCATAAATGTACCTGAAATCCTTTGAACCTTATCTCCCATTATTGTACATCTGCCTTTCTCCCTTTTCTCGCTATTTATTTCATTCTTTTCATTATTCTTTTGGATCAAGAATGATCTAGGCAACTCTTCACTGATTCTCTCATGCAGGTAGTTCTAAATACTGCATATAAGTGATAAAAATTTTGTATTTATTTTTTTATCTTCTGGCTTACTTTTTTTGAAATAGTGTCTTCCAGTTTTACCTATATTGCAACAAATTGCATAATTGTTTCATTCCTCATAGCTGTGTAGCATTATAGTGTATGTGCGTATCTTTGTGTATACATATATGTATCATATTTTGATTTCATTCTGATTCATATCTAATCAACATATCTGATGATCCATTCATCTGTTGTTGGGTATCTAGGTTGATTCCAAATCTTAGATATTGTATAGAGTGCTGCAATGAATAAAGTTCTGAATATATACTTTTAAATTAATGTTTTTCTGTCCTGTGAATAAACAAAAGTGAAATTACTGAGTCATAGAGCAGATTTATTCTAAGTTTACTGAAAAATAGGAACTAAGCCACACATAATTCCCACCCATAATTAATGAAAGATCCTTTTTAACTATATCCCCACCAACACAGATTGTTCCCTACTTTTTTATGTGTGCTATTCTATTAGTATAATATATCTCTTTGTTATCTTTATTTGGATTTTCCTAAGGTGAATGCAGATGTGCTTATTTTTATTTGCCTGTTGGTCATCTATTGGCCTTTCTCAGAGAAGAATATTTTCTTTTCCTCTTGTCATTTTTTTGATATTTATTTTTAGTTTTTTAGTGAATCTTTGTTAATATTGTGTATGCCCTGGATGTTTTCTAAAGTGTTGAATGCAATTATTTTCTTGTACTCTGTCTTTTAGTTTTAGCCTGTCTTTCTTTTGAACTACCCCAAAAATTTAGTATTATTAAGTACCATTTTCTAAAATTCTGATCTGATAGAATTTGCTGGTATTGTATCACTAGACATTCTTTTGAGGTGTAGATCTTGCACCATTCTACTTAGGATTTCCTCTATGTATTTTATATATTCAAATCTTGTCTCAAGATCTTTGATCCTCTTTTAGTTGACTTTT
Organism: Crocidura indochinensis; assembly: GCA_004027635.1. Classification (NCBI taxonomy): domain Eukaryota; kingdom Metazoa; phylum Chordata; class Mammalia; order Eulipotyphla; family Soricidae; genus Crocidura; species Crocidura indochinensis. The sequence goes on from PVKC010012959.1 coordinate 13,062, forward strand.
ATGTAGGGTGTGATATGAATTCAACTTCAATTTCTTACAAATGGTTATCCAACTGTACTAATCCCATTCGTAGGAAAGACTGTCTTTACTTCATTTCATGTTTTTAACTCTGTTGTTAAGAATTGGCTGACTCTATAAGAATGGGGCTTTATCATTGGATATTCTATTCTGATCCATTTGTCAGTTTGTCTTAATTTCAGCAGCATACTATTTTGTTCACTATGGCTTTGTAGTATAGCTCACATTAGGTAATAAAATGCCACCTAATTCATTTGGGTTTTGTTTGTTTGTTTGGTTTTGGTTTGGGGGCCACATCCAGTGATGCTCAGGGGTTACTCCTGGCTATGTACTCAGAAATCGCTTGGGGGACCATAGGAGATGTCAGGAAACTGTGGTCCATTCTAGGTTAGCGTGTGCAAGGCAAAAGTCCTACCACTTTTGCCACTGTTTAGGCCTCCTAATTCATTAGGTTATAAAAACAACTACTATTATTAATTCTATAATTCTATTATAGGACATTTAAAATAGTTTCTTTTTTATTTATTCTAATTACCATAGTAAATATAGATATACCCTATAAACATAATTTTTGGGGGGTCACACCCGGCAGTGCTCAGGGGTTACTCCTGGCTCTATGCTCAGAAATTGCTCCTGGCAGGCACGGGGGACCATATGGGCCACCGGGATTCGAACAGATGACCCTTTGCATGAAAGGCAAACACCTTACCTCCATGCTATCTCCTGGGTCCCTATAAACGTAATTTTTAATGGTTTACCATTTATAATATAATAAGGATCATACAAAATATATTTGAGCTCCATTGGCCTACTTTTATATGTAACACATGTATATATATATTTTATGTGTGGGTTTCATATTCACAGAATCAGTTAACTTTGAATGATGGTTGATAGAATCTGCAGATGCAAAATCAATGAATATAACTTCCATAATATGGAGCATAAGGAAATTCAGTATCTATGAGATGGAGTGCTGAAATTTTTTTCACAGAAAAAAGGTAATAACTCAAAATTTGGGAAAAGTCAAGTATTTTTTAATTAAATTCCTTTATATAAGACACTGTGATCAACAGAGTAGTTCATAATCCATTATTTTTCTGGCATTCAGTATTCCAACACCATATATGATATAATTATGATAATGATGATGATGATGATGACATTGATGATTTAATTAAAAGTGAATCAAATTAAATAAATATGAAATGATACTTTAGAAGAACACCAAGATATCTCTACTTGCTTCAGAAAAACGATTTACGTCAAAAATTGAAACATATATAAAAGGACATATACTTAATTTACTAGGTTCAGGGGTCCTCAAACTTTTTAAACAGGGGGCCAGTTCACTGTCCCTCAGATCGTTGGAGGCCGAATTATAGTAAAAATAAAAGCTATGAACAAATTCCTATGCACACTGCATATATCTTATTTTGAAGTGAAGAAACAAAATGGGAACAAATATAGTATGTGGCCCACGGGTCGAAGTTTAAGGACCACTGAGGTAGATAATCAATTATTACAATAAATTATTTTTATTAATATGAATACCAGAGGAAAATTAGGATATGCATAAATATATGGAAACTATGCATTCTTGCACATCCAATGGATCAAAATATTAAAAATAAGAAAAGGTATGCATCAAATATCTTCTAATATCATGACACATATACATATATATATAATGTTGCAAAAGCAGTAACTACAAGGAACTTGAAAGTTTTAATTGTCAAAATAATAATAAAAAAAGAGTGGTACTGGGAGATAGTACAAATAGGGTATTAATCTTGTATTAACTAATATGATTTCCATCCCAAAATCCCCTATAGTCCCCCAAGATCCATCAGGAATGCATGGGCACAGTCAGGATTAAGTTTTTAGCACTTATCAATGACACACCTTGAAAATAAAAGAGGGCTAAAGTGACAGTCCCAAGTCATACGTCTTATGCTTCTTGTGTTTTTTAGTGAGCTCTATTTCAATCTCAGGAACTGCATGGTGCAGAGCAATATCTCCTGCAACCCTGAAATTTTCTCAAAAAAAATCCAACCTCTATGATAACTGAGGTAATCTCTGGTACTGAATGATGTTTGTGAAAATACTCCCTTGTAAAAGAAATAAGATACCCTAATCCCAAAATTAATTTTATGATGCAATGAATTAGAAACAGAAAATTAAGCTTAAAATTAAAAAGAAAGTAATATAATTATAGAAGGGCTAACCAAAAGAACAAATAAAAACATTAGTAAATTTGAAAACACATTTGGCAGTAAACAGAATTGACAAAATTTAGTTAGACTATTTTTTAAAATATAATATAGGTAGAATCTGATTTTACGATCAGAGCCATAGAAATAAACTGATTCATAAAAGATTAGTAGGAGTACTTATACACAAACTGAGTTTCCTAGAATATTTAGATTGCTAAGAAGATGAACTTGTCAATACTAAATCCTGGAAGATGATCTATATAAACAGTCTATACTTCATAATGAGTTAGAATCAATAATCAAAATAATCTCAACATAGAACAATCCAGAAACATGGCTTTACAGATAAACTCTCAAAATATTTAAATAGATTTGAACTTAAGTGCTAAAAAATTTTCTCCCAAAGAGTGACTATCATCAAAGTAGCTTTATAACACCTGCAATTCTTTATATACTGATTGTTAAGCCATGCAAGAGATAAAAATGAGGGGAAATGGCTATAAGCTGATAACCCTGATGAAAATAAAGTCAAGTATTTGTAATAAAATACTAGCAAACTAACTTAAATAACACATTAAGAGTCATGTACCATGATGATGACTGAGTGTGAATTATGCTTTAGACACAAAAATCATTCAACACATAAAAATTACTGTAATAAAAATAATAAAAATCACACACTCATGTTAATAGTAGCAGAAAAACTGATTTGGCTAAATTTAGAAACATAGGATAATAAAACTCAACAAATTAGCAATAGATAGCTCTAAATTGTGGTCATAGAAGACAAATAAAAACTTGGATGAAAACTACAATATTTTTATTTGATCCTGTAATACTATTCTGGGTTTTTATTATACTAAACAGATACCATAGTAGAGAACATGATATCTAATTTTTTATTAAGTGTTATACTTTTCATAATAACCAAAGTTCAAAAACCAAACAGCATCCATCTAAATATAATTTTATTGTGATGACCATGGTATACAATATCATGACAGTTTGAAAAGGACATTATGTCTTTTATGATATGATAATTGAATACTGAGGAATTTATTGTATATGTGATAATTCATTAGAATTACAAATGGCCAAATAGCACATGCTAAAATGCTCCTCATCACTAATAATCAGGGAGATGCAAATCAAAACAACAATGAGGTACCATTTCACACCACAGAGACTGACACACATCACAAAGAACAAGAACAATCAGTGCTGGTGGGGATGTGGGGAGAAAGGAACTTTCGTTTATTACTAATTAGAATGCTGTCTAGTGAAGCCCTTATGGAAAACAATATGGAGATTCCTCAAAAAACTGTAAATTGAGCTCCCATTGATTCAGCTATGCCATTCCTAGGGATATACCCTAGGAACACAAAAATACAATGCAAAAATCCCTTCCTGACACCTATATTCATAGTAGCACTATTTACAATAGCCAGACTCTGGAAACAGCCAAGATGCCCTTCAATAGATGAATGACTAAAGAAACTGTGGTCCATATATACAATGAAATACTATGCAACTGTCAGAAAAGATAAAGTCATAAATTTTTCTTATACATGGATGTACCAGGAATCTATTATGCTAAGTGAAATTAGTCTGAGGGAGACAGAGACACAGAATAGTCTTACTCATCTAAGGATTTTAAGAAAAATTAAAGACATTGAAATAATTCCCAGAGATGAGGGCTGGAAGGACTGGATCAAGATATGAAGCTCACCACAAAGAGAGGTGAGTGCAAATAGAGAAATACTGAGAACTATCATAATAATGTCAGTGAGTGAGGGATGTAGAAATCCTCCTGTCTGGAATACAGGCGGGGATAGGGAGGGGAGAGATGGGGACATTGGTGATGGGAAGGTTGCATGGTGAAAGGAGATGTTCTTGTTATGACTGAAACCTACCTACAATTATGCTTGTAATCAAGGAATTAAAATAATGAAATTATTTCTTAAAAAGGCTAATTACTAATTACTAAATATAAATTTACTTTGTTTATTTGAGTTACATTAAATCATCAAAAGCATAGATATTAATTTCATTGTATGATCATTTCTTTAACAGAAAAACTATGTTGAGGAGGTTAAATTTTAATTTAAAGTATATTTAAAAGATACTTGTATAGTTTGCATTACACTGAATAGCAACTGTTTTTGTTTGTTTTTTGGCAACAGTGAGATGGACTGCATAACAATTTAGAAGATGTGCAATATGGTTAAATTTTGCTATAGAGAATTATTTTTGTTTGTTTGTTTGTTTGTGGAGGCCTCACCTGGTGGTTCTCAGAGATATTTTGGTCTGTATAAACAGGAATTGTCCCAAGTAGACTTGGGGGATCATATGAGATGATGGGGACAAATTCAGATCGGTGCTGGGTCAGCCATATGCAAGGCAAACACCCACTCTGCTGTGCTATCACTCTGGATACTATAGTAAATATAGATTTTTTACTATCAGAGGTGAAAAATATACAGTTTTTATACATGGAATTTTTGTTCATTTTTATTTTGCTAACTAGTGAATTTTAATTATGAAGTATGACAGTATGTTCCTAAAATGTAATTATAAAATTTTTTATTTATAAAATTTTAAGGTGAGAAATTACAAATAAATTTCTATGTAGATTATATGTTTGCAAAATAAAATACAAATGCCTATATATGTATATATGTGTATATATAAAACACGTATATATATATATACAAATGCCAATATAAGTTATAAAATGGATTTTATTTTTAGCAGAATAGTAATACTATAACTAATAATGTTTTCTCTTTGACATAGACACTTTCTAAAGACCCAAAACAGGGGCCAGAGAGATAGCACAGTGGTAAGCATTTGCCTTGCAAGCTGCTGACTCAGGACAGTCCTTCATTCGAACTTCGATATCCCACATGGTCCCCAAGCCAAGAGTGATTTTTGAGCACATAGCCAAGGGTAGCCAGTGAGAGTCACCAGGTGTGACCCAAACAAAACAGCACTAAAATAAATATGTATAGAAGACCCAAAACTTTAGTATAAAATAATTTATGAATTTAAGCTTTGATACACTTATTTTTATCAGATTAAAATATAAAATAAAATAAGATTATGAACTGAGATGTGCAGTAGAATAATTTTAAAATGACATTGGTGTATCTTTGGACCTTGGCTTTTTATAAAATATGAAGCAGCACATAAAAATTTAAAATAGCAATCATAATTTAAGTATCATTATAAAACCCTGTAACCTATATAAATTATGATTCAAGATTTGTATTCACAGAGGAAACATTCACATAATTGATCTGAAATCATTCTTCAATTTTAGAGCACTGAACTATATTCCAAATTAGGACAGAACAGAAGATAAATTCTTCCCTCCATCATTAACAGTAATGGAATTGAGTTGTAAAAGTAATTATTCAAAAAGGGTAAAGTAATTATTCTATATGCATTTGTAAATTTTAGAGAATTGACCAGAGATGATACAAGAATTTTTACTGCTATGTCATAGATTTGCTTATAAACATATCTCATTACATCTTGAGTGAATTACATATTTTGCTTAATTATATCATTTATTATTTTCCACACATTTGATTTCAGTTTTAATTTATCATTTCCCACATTCTACAAAATTGATGGCCAATGAAGTTCATCATGACCATTGTTGAAACACAGACATTTGTCTGGATGAGTTTTGGTTTAGTATTTTTTTTTAGTTTTGATTTCTTCTTTTGGGGTTATATATAAGTAGGCATAAAATTGTAATGAAATGAATGGGAAAAGTTCCTCATTACTTAACTGAAATAATGAGCTGAAATTATAACTGGGATTTAATGGTGCTAACTTTATATGGCAAAATCATATATAATATGATTAAGGATTTTGAGATAGAGGAATTCTCCTAGAATATATGTATAAAAATGTGATCACAAATCTACTTATAAAAGGGAAATTTGACATACATTTGTAGAATATGTTATGAATAGAAATAACAGTGATGCACTTTATAGGTAACAAAGGCCACTCACAATGCAGTCTTTAGAGTTTCCAGAATGTGTCATTTTTACTTAATAAAATAGAAAACAGATGCTAGATTTCTTTCCTCCAGAATTGTAATATAAAATACTTGAATTGATTTTAGCCACTAAACTCTCTTATTTGGTAAAAACAATTTTTACTAACAATATATAATAATAATTAGCAGAGTAATGCTTACTTCTCAACTCACCTATTTCCTCATTATGAAAATACTTAAGATTTCTTTGAAGTATAAATATGATTATTTAATGATTTCAAAATACCCTAACAATACTCATCAAAATATAACTCTACTCTATCTCTTTAGTCTTAACCTGTCACTTATTATAAACTATTATCTAAAATGTTAAATTTTTCAGGAGTCTTTAAGCATTCTTTAATTTCTGCAAATCCCTTAGCAGACATTTCTGACTGCTATAGGAATGATTATAGTTATGATAATTATAGTGATAATCACATTCACATAGTCTTACAGTTCTTTACCTTTATTAGTCTCTTCCTCTAAGAAATATAAATTCACAGAGTATTCCCAGGTACCGTGTTCAATGTCAAACACAAAAATCAGTAATATATACATGTTTTCCAAATAAATGAACATTAAATCCATTGTTCAAAACAGCAAATGGCTTATATAAAAATTTTATTTCATCATTTCTAATAATATATCAATTATGTACTATGATTGTTACTTTATTCACAGTTCTATTTTTAGAATAAAATATTTTTCAGAATAAAATATTTTAGAATAATGAATTGCTTAGAATAAAATTTACAAAACAATTAATAAACATATCAGGAACTTGCCATATAAATATACATATAATAGTCAATAAAATACAAATGCAGCTCTGAATTTGCAAGATCTCAGCTTTTTTGTGTGTGACCTCTTTATTTCAACTGTTATGGAGACTACAATCACTTTTCTCATTTAGGTTCTATCCATGAAGGCTAAATGTGTAAAGAGAATGGTTTTCTAGAGACTACTTTCTTGCTCTCTTACTGAGACTAACATTTCTCAGTTTTTGTAACCTAGTGAAAGATTCTTATTCACCTAAATGGACCTTTACTACCTCAAAAGATTCTATAAGAGATCAACTTGACCACTTGATCTCTCAAGCAGAAAATATTTTCTATTATTTTTATTTTATTTTATTTATTTTTGTTTTGTTTTAATTTGGGGTGGACCACACATGGTGATGTTCAGGGATTACTCTTTGTTATGCATTCAGAAATCGCTCCTGGCTGGAGGGACCATATGGGACAGAGGGTATCAAACCAATTATCTATCCTGGGTCAGCCTCATGCAAGGCAAATGCTCTATTGTTGTGCTATTGCTCCGGCAACTTTGATTATTTTTAGAGTACATCTTTATAAAACATTTAGGATTTTTTTTGGATGGTTTGTTTTTAAGAGAAACCCACTGGCTTACAAATTCTCAAACCTACTATTCAATCCAATTCATCATTTATTATTTATTCACCCAATTTAAGCCTTTCTTCAAGTAATTTTATCTTCTTATAGTTTGTCTGCAATAGAAATAAAATATTGTTTTTAATTCTAAATTTATTATTATTAACATTTCAGGCAAAATATTATTGTAGTTTTTATTTCTTTGGCAGGCTATAATCAGAAGATCTCATGAGATATTTCTGACTGCACTTGGGACTCATTTCTGGTTGTGCACAGGACTATAAGGATTAAAATCAAGCTATCCATGTTTAAGACAAGAGACCTATTAACTGTACTATAACTCCAACCTCCATAAAGTAAGGTATAAATGTGAAGGAATACACAGTTTTTAACTTAATTATTTGATCAAAATTTAATTTATATAATCATTTAAAATATATTTTCAAATTTCTTCGCAAAATACAATATTTAAGTATTTTAAAAATTAACCTATTTTCTAAATAGCTGAACTATTTTTTTGACTCTGCTTTAATCCCTCTTATAAAATATAAGAGATGGTTATTATTATCCTCATTTTACAGATGGTTGAAGATGCATGAGGTTAAAAGATCTGATACACTTAGACCTAGAATAAATTTGGCTATAGAAATGAGGTCACTGAATATTTTTAAAATGTCTGTGAATATTTACTTTGTTCTCATTTTTCTTGGATACATAAAATTCAAATATAGTATTATTCTCATGCAATAAACCCATGAAATATACTATTGGCTTAGCCACATAATATTTGTAAATTGATATATAGAGATATTTTAAATAATCTATCTAGAAAGGTAGATGGAAATAGATGCTGGTATGATTTTGAAATTACCTATGATATATTCTGTAGATAGAAATAGAAGATTATTTGTTTATATTAAAACAGCGGTATTATATAAAATCTATTCCTTGAAATTGGAATGAAATTGGATAAAGATAATAGCATATTGGTATAATGAAATTGTGTATTGGAATGCATAGGAATTAAAATCATATATGCTAGTCTTGTATTGTTGTCTGAGTCATCAAAAACAAACATTATCATCCTAACAAAAATATTTTGAATTTCAGAATTAACCATGACAAAAGAATGAGAATAAACAAATACTGTTTCTCAATAGATAAAGCAACAAGGTAAGAATGGAGAAGCCCAACTATAATAATATTATTTTTAATGAGTAGATAGAATATGGGCATTTGAAGGGTATTAGAATCCTCTATTTGTAGTAGAGTTTGGATTCAATATATCCCTCCAACTTCATTCTATGAACAATAAAAAGAGAATAGTAAATAATCAAGAAAATTAATGAATTTAGGTCCTAGGATATTAGGAAAAAACATATTGTAAACCAATACCATTATTATATAATTTTTCTTATATCTTATTATATACTATAATTATTTACAAAACATTGGTTTTTATCAAGTATATAAAATCCAAGAAATGAGTAATAAATATAAATGTTCTAGTTCATTATTGATGTGGAATAATAGTACTTTGGTCCCAAGGAAAAAAAAACCTTAATCTAATATATGTATTGAAGACCATATTTGAAAGCAAACAAAATTGTTAAACTGGTAGCTAAGGATGTCTTTAATTTCCTCTAAAAAGAAAATCATTAATCCCTAAAACTATATTGACATCAAGTCTCTAAGGAAGAGGATCTTTTCTACCTTAGGTGTTCAATAATGAAATGTATAGACAAAGTCATATGTTTTAAAATAGAAACAACACTGGGTTTAAAATAGTTCTTTTGTTTTGCTATCTAACATTTGTTTGCTAAATTGACTATAAAAATTACTTGCTCATTATAAACATTAATTTATTTATGTGGGGAAAGAGGATTATAATAAGTATGCTTTTTATACTATTGGACAAAAGTGGTTAAAATGTAAACCCTTCATGTGTTGTTACCTAAGGGAACTTTAATGCCAACAAATGAGATGACAAAACCAAGCAAAACAAGTAATCCAATTTCAACTTTGATTTCTACCAAGTAATGATTCATCTCCCTAAAGGGAGAGTTTAAAATGCCACTCTCATTTCTTTTGCATACAGAACTCTAAGAGAGAAAAGAGCTGGTTCAGTGATACTCAGGGGAGATAGAAAATATTTTGGTTAAAAGAGGAAAAAAACAAAAAACAAACAAAACAAAACAGAAAACCTTATCACACCAGCTGTTCTTTCTTTTTCTTTTTAGCTGTTGTTCTGTTGTTCTTTAGTTGTTGTTGTTGTTGTGTTTTTTATGTCATTGTTTTTTTTGGTTTAGTTTTCCTCTTCTTTTAAATCTATATTTATAGCTTCTAGATAGGCTCTTCCCAGCTTCCCCACCCCCAACAGAACTATGAAACTTGAATCATCTGGTTCTGCTTCATAAATTGAGGGATGAAAAAAAGTGGATGGTAGCAGGAGCAAACATTCACATGAACATTGAGTGCAAATTAAAAATAATTAGATCTAAATACCAAACTCAAAGTCAACAACAACAGAATCAAGATACCCAATCTACAACAAACTATATACAAGGGGACTTGGACTAGCAGTCCAGGGGGCAAAGGGGGTTGGAATAGGATGCATGCTGGGAATAGGGGTGGAGGGAGGACATACTGATGGGGGGGAATGGCTCTAATTCATTGTGACTATGTACCTTACATATAACTGTGAAAGACTTGTAGTTCACAAGGGTCAGAATAAAAAATATATAAAATAAAAATAATGTAACAATTTTCTGCATCCAGAGAGAGAGCACAGCAGTAGGACGTTTGCCTTGCATGTGGCTGACCCGGGAAGGACCCCAGGTTTGATTTCCAACTTCACATATGGTCCGACAAAC
>PVKC010012960.1:0-23411 GCA_004027635.1 Crocidura indochinensis
AACAAAATTCCTTCCTTCCCTTTCCCCCAAAGTCTTAGAGGATTTTCAATTTCTTACTCCCACAGTTAAAAACTCAGACCTATTTCATGAAAGTTGAGACCTTATTCCTTCTGCAATACTCCTGAATAAAGTCTTTCTAGCCTATTTATTATTTCTTAACTCTGAATGTTACTACAATGTTTCCTTCACATAGAGTCATTTGCTTTCTTATCTTTTCAACTCTTACATAATTGATACCAGGCAATTCATTCCAGTTACTTATAAATCAGTTAGATTTTTCTTTCAAATACCAGTTAGAGTAAATGTGACTAAAATGAATGACAGCTTATTGTATGATGATTAAAGAACAAAAATATTAAAAATACAGACTATGAAATTTTAAGATAACTGAATAATATCAAGGAATAATATAATGAAAAGATTCACTCTTTACCTTGAAACACACACACAGATACAGACACAGACATATACACACACAAACACACACACATATGAATGGGCATCCCTAAACGTGCTACTCTGACAAGCAGATTATTTAAAGGTAAAATCAAACAAGTCCCTGTAGGCACAATAGAATCTTTCACCACTATATTAATTACTTTAACTATCCTTTAAAAAGGACAATTGGATAGTCAATAAAGTCGAGAGAATGGAAAGCATGCTTTATATGTTGGGTAACTGGTGAGGTCTCCTGCTTCCAATACTGTGTCTTACCCCAAATTAGGGTTATTTCTAGCAATAACTTTCTTATTAGAGATATATTTATATGATTGAGCAAACATCAAAGACAATCATCATACAAATAATTTGTTTCTCATCAGATATGACCCCAGACCCTTTTTGAGGTCCCAACTTTTCATCTCACTTTGGAATCTATAGATAGATTGTCATAAACACTAATGGAACTTGTGCTTCTCTTCAACTATAAACTAGTCTGATATTAATTTACTTAATACAAGAAGCATGAGAAGATTTGAGAGGCAGTAGAAAATATCTTCTCCCTATATGATATAAAAGACCAATTGAACCTAATCTAGTGAGTACAAACTATACATGATCAAGGTTGAAAATGTGAAAAACTTCTTTGCCAAGTACAAAATGCTTTCATATCTGTGATATGAAATATGATCATTTTTAATATAAGTGGCTCTGTTGATATTCGTGTAAGTAGCACTGGTTGCTGAAAAAAACTACTATTATAGATTACAAAATCAAAAACCTTAGGTAAAGTTCCATGGCTGAATTGGGTCTGATATTCACATATCATCCTGAGCACTGCCATGAGTGATCCCTCAAGATAGTGAGCAGTAAGCCCTGAAAGCCTATTTACAAGTTTCACAAACACATTTTGATTATTATAACATAAATAGATGTTTACACAACACTAAGGTTTAAAAATATTCAAAACAAAACCAATTGGTTTATCAATCTTTTCTTTTAAGGAACAAAGAAAGGGACATTTATATTTTGTTTATAAGGATATGTTTAGATACATTTGGTTTGCTCATTTTTTGGCTTAATATTGTTATTAGCATGATAAAATCCAAGTTATAAATTCTAAAGTGTATTGACCAATATCATCTATTTGGAAAAAGCAGATTGCCTAAGATCCACCAGAGGAAATCCTTTGCTCTTTTCTCTTCTGTTATAAGGGCAATTAGAAACATAATGGTCCGTTGTGACTGGCAGTTTCCTATTTAAAACTTCTCAGCAGCAGCTGAAAGCCTTGCTACCTAGGTTTCTCTTCCAACAAAGATAAATACTCCATTATCTACTTACTTCAGGAATTTTAACTAAATTCAGTCCAAATCACCTCTTATAGAATTAATTCTAATATGTTGTCAGTCTGTATTCAAATAAAACTAGTTCGTGCACGTTTATGTCTGAGTTTTAATCAGTTGGCATCAGAATTAAGAAAATGAGTACAGTGAAATAAAACACACACACACACACACACACACACACACACACACCACTACAAATGTACAATTAGGTCCTGTGTTTTTATTCATACAGTTTCCTAATAAAAGAAAGAAAAGTCAAGACAGTTTCATGGAGGTGGTTTAATTAAATCAGACAATACAAAAAATTCTGTGTATATTATTTGATGATGAGTAGCTTCAGTCTGATGTTAATTTAATCTACTAATAAAAGAACTGAATAGATCATTCTATTTTTAGGTAGGAAATGACACATGATGTCATAATTTGTTCATGATAAGGAGAAATAGTTTTGTTACATCTTAATTATTGGTAATTTATACTTGAATTGTCTTCTGGACATGTCTCTGGTTTAGGGAAACAAGATTAAGTTGATGGATGTTATTTCCCTCATCCTCCCAAATACCTGTGATTATCAATCTCCTTGATGGAATGCTTCTTAACATGAGAAGAACCCTTTCTCTCCAAGAAACTTATTACTACCATCTTCCAATGTAAAACAGAACATGAGAGATTGGAGGGAAAGTACAGGCAGTATGTTTCTTGCTTTGTGCTATCTAAACCACTTCTATCTTAGGACACCTCTTGTTGTCCACTGAGCACTGTCAGAAGTAATCTTTGAGCAGAGAGGCAATAATAACTCCTGGGTGTGACCCATCTTCCCAAAGAGTGTGTGTGGTCCTGCATGTGCGCGCGCGCGCACACACACACACACACACACACACACACACACACACACACACACACACACACACACTAGAGCATGAAACTAGAAAAACAAGGTCTTTTATTCTGTATCTCTATTTTCCTTTCTTTTACTGTTTTTCTTTTGCTTTTCTTTTGGGGTGGCCACACCCGGTGACACTCAGTGGTTATTCCTAGTTATGCGCACAGAAATCGCTCCTGGCTTGGGGGAACCATATAGGATTGAATTGAGGTCTGTCCTGGAAAGGCAAATGCCCTTCCACTGCGCTATTGCTCCAGCCTCAGTATCTCTCTTTTCTAAATACAAGTTTTTCCATAGCAATTCCTCTATAAGATGGATCCACACTTTTCATTCATTTGAAAGATATCTTATAGTACAGTGGGCAGGGTACTTGTCTTGCATGTGGACAATTTGATTTGGTCCCCAGAACTGCCTCTGGTTCCTAATTCCTGGCAAGGCCAGAAGTGATCCCTGAGCACAGAGCCAAGGTAAATCCTGAGCACAACCAGATGTGGTCCAAAAAAATAAGGAAACAGAAAAATCAAAACAAAAATGTTTTATCTAACTCTCAGGAGCCTTAGTTATGTAAAGTTTCAGTGTGTTTGTAGACTCCTTGATGAATTTTTCTAAACAAAAAATGTTTAGAAAATAAAATGCAATAGCCTAAGTTGTAGAAAGTTTGAACACCAATGAGAAAATCTTTGTTTACATTTGCAGATATCAGGGGCTCCTCAGGAAAGCATCCCACAGACAATTTGTGCATTATTCTGGTGTCCTCCCAACCTGCAACCACTCACTCCTTTTCTAGAAATGTACTTCCTTTCCCAACCTCATTCCTCGCCCCTAAAAGCAACTACTTGTAACCATGAGGGCAAGATGGTTGCATTGAGGCTATGAGCCCACTACCTTCCTTCCTGCTGGCTTGCTGGGAATAGACCTCCTCCTTGACCTTTCAGCAGAGTATGTCAATTGATTTGTCCTTGAAAGGCAGTGTAACTGGACATTAACAGTTCTGGTATTGTTTCTTGCAATGGATCTGTTTGAAATTTTCACTAATATAGTTTCACTCCTTATGGCATTACAAAATTTGCAAAGATAATAAAATGTGTTTTGTGACCCTTTTTTATGATCAAAACCAGTGTTTCTAAACCTTTTTTGTACAAAGGCACACTTTTTTCATGAAAAAAATCATGAGGCACACCACCATTAGAAAATGTTAAAAAAATTAACTCTGTGCCTATATTGACTACATATAAAGTAATTCTCTTGAATAGGAATAAATAAACACAAAGAAATTATTTTATAATCACTTTGCTATGAAATAATAAATGATGATAATGATTTAGTCTGTGAGCCCAAGCCACATGCTAAGGGATGAAATTGGAATTTTTCTCATGGCACACCAGACAGTGTCTCATGGCACACTAGTGTGCAGCGGCAAGGTGCTTGTAAAATGCTGATCAAAACTATGAAGAATTCTCTGGGGATAAGAAAGGAAAACAACTGTCCTGAGACTTACAATTTAGAATTTCTTAGATGATTGACCTGATATTGCCTCCTTGAGAACAGCCACATTGTTAAACATTTTTGTATTTGGTAGGCTCAAGTTTGAACTTTGCAAATTCCTTTTCACTGATAAGGACAGCAGCACTTTAATTGGACAGAACTGGTCAGAGAAGACTATGGGATGGGCCTTTCTTTGTTTTGTTTTTTTGTTTTGGTTTTTGGGTCACACCCGGCAGTGCTCAGGGGTTACTCCTGACTCCATGCTCAGAAATTGCTCCTGGCAGTCATGGGGGACCATATGGGGCACCGGGATTCGAACCGATGACCTTTTGCATGAAAGGCAAACGCCTTACCTCCATGCTATCTCCCCGGCCCTGGGATGGGCCTTTCTTAATCTATATCTTAATTAATACTAAAAAAATATGGTCTTGATAACTTATCACTGCCATTTGCTTTGCCTACAATATGTGATCATTATATGCTGCTCAATTGAGCATGCTTGCTGTTCACTCTCATAAATATGCATGATTTTTCCCTGGAAATCTCCAAAATTTGTATAGACTGTTACATCAGCCTACCTCTATATGGCAAAAAGCCAGTCTTCCTTTCATCATCCTGGAGCCTGTTCTATAGAAGACTGACCAGATTTGCTCCCCAACTTATAATTTGTTTTCTTGCCAATAAAGCTATTCTTTTTTTATCCACCAAGCTCCTGTGATTTTTTGGCTGACAGCTAGAATTTATAGTGGTGGTTGATTTCTTCTTATGCTTTTAATGTGTGAGTCTGATGCCAAGTAAATAAATTAAAAAGCAGATTATAATTATGTGCTAATAAAGTAATCTTAACAAGGTCAAATTAAATATCAAATTATTTGTTAATGACAAATACATTCTAGTAGCTAAATGAATTAAATATATCAATAAATTTATTCTTTGTGTGTCTACGAACATATATTTATATATAATATACATGAGGTAGATAAGAAGCATGGGGACATACATCATTTTACTTTATTATTTAATTTGTTTAACAATATTAGGAATTTTTAATTTATTAATTTTCATTATTTATTGCTCATTTAATTGCTTTCAGTTTTCTATATATAATTTTTGGTGTGGTTCACAAAATCTAACCCAGGGTCTCACACAGAACAGCAAGTATTCTATTCTTTTTCATCACTCCCATCTCTTTAAGATATATTTGTTGTTTTTGTTTTTGGATCACACCCGGCAGCGCTCAGGGGTTACTCCTGACACTGTGCTCAGAAATCGCTCCTGGCAGGCTCAGGGGACCACATGGGATACTGGGATTCGAACCACCGACCTTTTGCATGCAAGGAGAATGCCCCACCTCCATGCTATCTTTCCGGTCCCTAAGATATAATTTAAAATATAAATTATTTCCTTCTTTCCTTAGGAATTGCAAAGAATTGAAGCTATTGAGCATTAAGAATACAATATTCAGAAACATTTTCTTTAAATTAAAAAATTTAGGGGGCCGGGTGGTGGCACTGGAGGTAAGGTGCCTGCCTTGCCTGTTCTAGCCTAGGACAGACCGTGGTTCGATTCCCCTGTTTCCCATATGGTCCTCCAAGCTAGGAGCAACTTCTGAGCGCATAGCCAGGAGTAACCCCTGAGTGTCACCGGGTGTGCCCCCCCCAAAAAAATTAAAAATATTTTATACTAAATGCTTGGATCAGCATAAAGGAATTAAATATAGATTTAAGAGTTGCAGAATATACCACCCTAAGACTTGTCAAACAAGGACAATAAAAGTTTTTCCTCCTCTGTTAGCCTCAAACCAGGACATCCTTCTACATGCATCCATCTTTCTACATGCATCCATCCCATCACCACATTTTGGCCATGAAGGACAAAAGTTAATCATAGGAGACAATTCCAAACCCTTATGAGACCAAAGACTTTAAGAATCTACTTTATTTAACATGCTAAAATTCCCCCTTAGTCAGTATTAGTTTCCCCAGATACTTGTCTTTCCATAGTTTTCTACCCTCAAATTTTAGGTCCTTTTCATTTGTCTTCTAGATTCTCTACAAAATTATTATTCTTTACTAAAAATGTAATATGAGCTCAGCTCCTGACAATCCTTGGAGCTACTGCATGTAAATGTAGAAGCATCTGTTGATAAACTTGTTTGTTTTTTTTATCCTCAGTCTAATATTCATTTAAGGTAGATATGGATTCTTTTCTTATAGATTGGACTCTTAATTTACATAGGCTTAACTTACCATATATTTATTGAATTTTAGTTAAAATATTACTTATTGTTTATTGTGCTAATATCAGTGCTGAATTTATGTTTCTGTTAGATACTATCTGAGGCAAAATATAAAAATTCTACTCCAAGATAAATAAAATAAACCTCATTGTGTTTTATAATTGCATTTTTATTAAAAACAGTTATTTTGAAACAGACAATTTCTATTTAAAACTATGACATTTTGTATGTCTTTATCTCATGATTTACTAATTGTGTTAAGGTTATTATGAAATATTAAAGGCTTAACGCTTGTAAAAAATCTTTCACCATTACTGGTTAAAAATTTATATTAAACATAAAACCTTTGTATCTCTTTTAAATAAAAATATTGTTGCTATATAAAAATACTTACTGATCACTTAAGTACACTGTTAAAATAATTAACTATACTTTAGAAAGTATTTAGACTATTCTTAATAGTTATGAAAAACCTTGAAATTGATTTACATTTATATATTTCTCTTGCAAAAAATAAGTTAATAACTAGACAATTGCCTCTAAAGACAATAAACCTTTTAAGTTAATATCTATAATTTTCCTAAGAAATATATATTATTCAGATGAACAATATATTGCTGTATTTAACTAAACTGCAAATTGGAAAATTTTATGGAAAATTAGAATTAATTTAGAATTTTTCCAGAGTCAGAGAGAAAGGATATTTACTTCTTTTTGTTCCTCTCGGACTCCCCTTCTCCTCCTCATTTTCTTTCCTTTTCCCTCCTCTTCATCTGTCCCCTTTTCTGTCCCAAGAGATTTAAGCAATGCTGGAGACTGAATCCAAGGTATTATATAAGGCATGTGATCCTATTATTTGAGTCATCTCCCTTGTCTATATGCAAATTTTCAAAATAATTATATGCCTCTGTTGAAGATAACTTGGTTCTTTAACTTAGCTATAAAATTATTTTATATTAAAAGCTCATAAAGATACTGCAGAGATAGTACAGAGGAAATGGCAATAGCCTTGCACATTGCTAATTTGGTTCAAACCCCAGCACCATATTTGGTGCTCCCAGTACCACTAGGAAGCAGAGAGTTAGAAGTAAGTCCTAAGCACAGCTGAGTATGGCTCAAAACAAACAAACACACAAATAAATCAGGTTACAGATGTGTGAGAAAATATGGCTTTTGGATATGTGCTTAATTTCATTAATGAACATCGCTTATTTCATAATTCTGTCTTTAGTTATTGTTTTCTCCTTTCAGTCCTACACAGCAAATAGTAATTTGCTATAAATAGAAATAAAATACAAATTCAACATTTATGAGTAGCTAGGCATTTTTCAGGCTGGATTTATAGATAGTCAATATATGTAAATTTTATTTCAAGTGTTTTTCAAATTCAAACAGACACAGAACACAAATAATTTTTCTTTTGAAACAAGAAAAATGTTAAGATGGGGTGTATGGGGTAGACTTTGGAAATGGTAGAGGGAGGTTGACACTTGTGGTGAGATTGGTGCTGAAACATTGTATTTCTAAAATTTAACTATAAATAACTTTGTAGATTACAATGATTTTAATAATAAAAAAAGAAATTCCATTAACATTTGTACCTCAGAAACCTGGAAATCAGCTTGACAAAGAAGCAAATTATTGAAACAACAAGCAAACAAACAAAACCCTACTAAAACACTACTATAAAAAGAATAAAATAATTTTATATTTTTCTTTTGGACTGGTAAAATATAGCCAAATATTATTTTAAACTGTTGCTGCTGGTTATATATGGTGTATTAATTTCTTATAAAAATTAAAGAATATCTGAAGCCGGAGTCATAGCACAGTGGTAGGGTGTTTGCCTTGCACACAGCTGACCCAGGACAAACTTGGGTTCAATTCCATATGGTTTCCCAACCCAGGAGCAATTTCTGAGCACATAGCCAGGAGTAACCCCTGAGCATCACTGGGTGTGCCTCTCTCCCCTACAAAAAAAGGCAAAAAGAAAATGAAAGAATATTACATTTCCTTAGGAAACTTGATAGTACTAGCCATTCTCATAGGTAGTTTCTCTGTACCATACACAGTTAGCATCATTTTTATTTTTTGCATTAAATAAACAAGACTTTTTTTTAAGACTTCCTATAAGATAGATTAATGCTTTTATTTTTTTTTTCTCCTGAGGAGAACCATTGTCTCACATGCCAAACGCTTTGTCTTCCTGTGAATTTATTTTGTAGTATGATAAGGATAAATTGTGAGCGCTAATATAAAGATATTTAGGAGTTAAAGGGATATCCAATGCCCACTTACATATATTACTTTTCTTCTTCATGACTATAGTATAACATTCATTGTCCCTATGTAAAGGGTGCATTAAATTATATCTATATTTATAGGCATTTTAATAAACATTTACTATGCTATAATGTCAAGGACATATACCTCAGGAAAATAATCAATAGAATTCTCTCTAAAAGAAGCAGGGAATATCTGAAAAATATTCAGACAGTGCACATCTTTTACAAGTTCACTTTATGAAGCAATTATTAAAATAAAACAATAGTTTGAATTTATTTGGAAATAAATCTCTTACAAACTGTATGCAGGTAGGAATTCTGTGCTTTGGTGAAAAGAAGGATCTGGAAAATGCATCAAAGCTTTTACTGCATTTTAGACCAAACCAGATGCGGTGGGTTCAGGTGTTCCACACACCAGTTCAGTTACATTAGCATCTGACAAAGCATAGTTAATTAGAATGAAAACAGCAGGCTGGAGAATAATTATCTTATTCTTTCTTTCTTTGATTTTCTATTAAGTACACAGACTCTGAAAAAGATCTAATGAATAATATAAGTCAGCTTTTGTTGAAAGGCTTATTTCTCTATGTCCATGTTATTTTTTTAATGAGTAAACTGTGTTTCAATGTTTTATTTTAAGGACTTCACTCTAGTTTTGTAGTATTGAGGTGAGACATTTTTGAGGGTGGTCTTCAAATCCTTTCAGAGATTGGATAGCTCAAGAGACTGAAGTGAATGCTTTACTTTTGGGTATATTAGGTTTGATCTTTGACAGCAAATAGCACCTTGCATACTCCAACCTCTAAGCACAGAGCTAGTAGTAGCCCCCTGAAGCACAGATAAAAATGATAAAAATAAAAATCCCCAATCAAGTAATTGGTCACAGTCATCCAGAATAGTTGAGTAGACATGTGTTACAAATGGCAATTGTTAATTTGTCTTGTCTTATTTTTTCCCCCAGAAATTTTCATACTCTCTGGGTAAGAGTGGGAATGATGAGGCACTCTTGGTAACACTCGGCATAGCTGTGTAGACCTGAGAGTTCAGGGCTTGAGCCCAATGATGTGGTCTCTGACCACCAGCATCATGGTTATTAGGGTTCACAAGAAACCACTAGATGTTGGGGATATGGCAAGCCATGATTTGTGTTTTATTTCTAGAGTTAGCCTCCCTAGCCTTAATAATGGGTTTTCAACTGACAACAAACTAACATAGTATTACTAATCATACTTTGAAAAATCACATACTGACAAAAGTACAGAACTAGTCAACTGCAAGTTACCTTGATCAGAAAAATATAAAATTAAGTGCAGCTGTGTCTTTTATTGAGGTACATTTGTATTTTTATGACTATCCAGATTGGGAGCTGATTTTCATACAGTCTGCCACAGATCACTAGTGTAACTAGAGAAGGCCCTTGCTAGTTTTTGCATTTGGCTGTCAGAAAAGAACCATGTTCATTTGAGGGGTGGGAATATGTTCAGTGATGCTAAGGGTTACTCCTATCTTTGAGCTAGAAATTACTCTTAGCAGTGCTCAGGGGATCATATGGTATGTCAAGGATCAAACCGGAATTTGGCACATGAATGGCAAGGGCTTTACCTACTGTACTACCTCTTGGCTCCAGAAGAAGCATATGCTTAATTACAGGAAGTAATTAGGGAAAGAAGTATTGGACTTGCTTTGCTATAAGAGTTGGGTGCAGGTCATTGGAAATATGGTCAATTGATTGGGAGGGGTCCCTTCTCTGTCCTTAGAGCCCAAAGTCAAATGCATTGGATGCCTTTTATAGCTATTTAATTTCTGCTAGTCAATAATTCTAAGTTGGTGAATTCCAGGCACCAATCTTCTGGTGGCAGTTGAAAAACTCAGTTATGGGGCCTGGGAGATAGCATGGAGGTAAGGCGTTTGCCTTTCATGCAAAAGGTCATTGGTTCGTATCCCAGTGCCCCATATGGTCCCCCGTGCCTGCCAGGAGCAATTTCTGAGCATGGAGCCAGGAGTAACTCCTGAGCACTGCCGGGTGTGACCCAAAAACTAAAAAAAGAAAAACTGAGTTATACCCTAATTGAATTACCTCCATCATGAAATTTGGGGAATGGCATGGGGAAATGTGTGTCCAAAGATTCTAGTCTTTGTTACAAAGAGTCCCAGAAATAGAAAAAAGGTGAATGGTATAAATGACTTTGTTATTATCAATTAAAGGTCTATATTCTTACTACTTAGAGTGCATGCGTATGAACAATCTATACCCTGCTCAATTCTCAATTTGGCTGTCATTACCCACATGTGCATACCAAACAATTTTAGATCTGAGGTAAGGACTGAAGACAAACTAAAATATCTTTGTGATATGTTATTTGCCAGAACAATAATACAGAGGGTTGGGAACTTGCCTTGCATGTGGCTGATCTGGGTTAGATTCCTGGTTACATAAGGCCTCCCAAGCCTCACCAGAAGTAATCCATGAACATATAGCAGGAGTTAATTTGGAGCATAGCTGGATGTGGTCCCTGCCAAATGCTGTTCCCACGTCGAACTGCTAATATTTTGAGTATGTTAAGATACTGTATTAAATCAAATACAGTTTTAAAATTTATTTCACTTTTCTTTGTTATTTATGTGACTACAAGAAAACCAAATGATATATGTAAATCAAATTTTATGCTTATTGGAAAACACTTTTTACAAATAATATGTGAATTTAACTTACAGTCAGAAGAACATAAAATAAAAAATGATGGTAAAATATTGACAGTGAAACTGAAGGCAATATAATTTTTTGTTTTGGGTTAAACCCATCTTGGTATTTACTCCTACTTCTGTGCTCAGGGATCATCCTGGCCACACTAAGGAACTATGTACAGTGCAAAAATTAGAACCTGGATCAGGTGTAAGGCAATTACTTTACTAACTGTAATATCTCTCCAGTCCCGGAACTAATGTTATTACCTGCTATTTCAAATGCTTCTGGGCATCTGAACACTCTATTTACATTAGTTCATTTAATTGTATTTCACTTTCACCATCATTGACTCACTGTAAGATTATCTATCTATCTATCTATCTATCTATCTATCTATCTATCTATCTATCAGTTGATAGATAGAATATAGACCTTGATAATGCTCAGGTTTTATTCTTTTTTTTTTTTTTTTGGGTAACACCCGGCAGTGCTCAGGGGTTACTCCTGGCTCCATGCTCAGAAATTGCTCCTGGCAGGCACAGGGGACCATATGGGGCACCGGGATTCGAACTGATGACCTTTTGCATGAAAGGCAAACGCCTTACCTCCATGCTATCTCCCGGGCCCCATAGTTTTATTCTTAATATGTGCTTAAGGATCACTCATGTCAGGGTTTAGGGATTATATGTAATATATATGAATTATGTATCTCCAGTGGCGATAGAAAAGGGGGTTGCTGCATGCAAGGAAAGCATCTTATACCCTACACTAACCTCTGGCCACTAATTTTTCAGACTAAATAAAATAGCCTTTTTCTAAATTGAATCAAAGAAAGCTAAGGGATAATCTGCAGAACTTGAGTGGCTGGGTGCAATTTGACAACATAGTATTTCACATTAAATTGTGCTCTATAATAACATTTTGTGAAAATTTAATTCCTTACTAAGTTATACAAACTAGTAAGTCAATGACACTGAGTTATTTTATCTTTGAATTTACTGGTGTTAAAACATGGCAAAAACAGACACAAAAATCAAGTTAAACATTTTTCTCAGGATATATACATGTCAAGTATAACTGTATGGCAAAGAGCAAATGCACATGTATTGCTTTCAAGTCTACAAAACTGTTGTAACTACATTAAGTGGTGTCTAAGAAGGCTCTTCCTTCATGTACTGACAAAATGAACTTTTTACAATTAGTGCAAAGATATAGTTTAGTAATCTATTTTTCAAAAAGATCAGCTCTAACCCATTGTCGGTGCATCTATGTGGACAACCTAGAACTTAGAAATTCCTCCTGAAGAAGTTCACAAGCCAGGGGGCCAGAGAGCTAGCACAGCTGTAGGGCATTTGCCTTGCATGCAACTGACCCAGGACAGATGGTGTTTCAAATCCCATATGGTCCCTGGAGCCTACGAGGAGCGATTTCTGAGAGCAGAGTCAGGAGTATCCCTGAGTGTTGCAGGGCGTAAAACAAAAACAAAAAGAAAAAAGAAAAGAAGTATACAGGCCTATCACTAAGATATCAGAGAGTTAAACAATAGTCTTTGATAGATTTGCTGGTTAGGCAGTCAGGACCCTCAATTCTGAAAACAATGGGAAATGTTGAAGACTTGGTATGGGATACTCTGGAAACTTTGTGTGGAGAGAATGTGGGTGCCCCGGAGCTCTGCTACCGAGAAAATGCTGGAATTTGGATGTCGTAGAGAAGGGATCGGAATGGTAAGGCAGGAAGTCTAAAATAAAAGAAATTGCATGACAAACATTAGTGGGTATGAAATGTTATTATGTGTGATTTAAGTGACCAGAACAAGTTCTAGGACTTTGAGAAGTTGAGTGACCAAGGATGAAATTCTAACATTGAATTGGAATTAGACTGTGAAGTGCTATGTACATGATTAAGTGTTTAGACAATTCTATAGGCAACTGGGAAACACCAAAGGTAAAAGTGTACAAAAAAGCAATTTCAAAATATTTGAGAACAGTCTGTTATCTGAGGGAAAAAAAAAC
Organism: Crocidura indochinensis; assembly: GCA_004027635.1. Taxonomy (NCBI): domain Eukaryota; kingdom Metazoa; phylum Chordata; class Mammalia; order Eulipotyphla; family Soricidae; genus Crocidura; species Crocidura indochinensis. Next base: position 13,375 of record PVKC010012960.1, read on the forward strand.
ACTGTTTTTAGGCTTTTAAGCCAAAATTGTTTCAGAACATCTCCTATTTGCAGAAATACCACAAACACAAGCTTCAGCCAAATGTTTCTCTTGATTGCTCATAGTTTTTGAAACCCAGAAAGAGCATATAAATGCTCTTAAAAGGTTACTGTGGCCATGCCTATTTTGGACCTTCCTTTAGAGACTGAAGCTTCTCAATTCATAAGAATGCATCATTATCTTGGTAATTTTATTGTGAGTGCAGAGGGAGGAGGTTTACTGGAAAAAATTACTGTCATTCAGGGTGAGGGTACATCTCTGCTGCTGCCAGATTGTCACTTGGTTGCTGTGTGATTCTAACATGTCTGCTTCTTCTCTGAGCCTCAGTTTCCTCATCTATGAGTTAAGTAACCTGAAGTAGATAGTAATTAAAGGTTTACACTTTCAAGATTTAACACAAATAAACATCTTAGGACCCTTGGTCTGTGTGAGGGCCAATTTCTATGTTAAAAAAAAATGACACCAAACTGCTACAAAATGTCTATCAGCTCTATTTGTAAAGGTTTGTAAAGATTCAATCCATTAGCAAAAGACAAGAGGATCTGAAATTACCTATATTCATTTATAGCTTATAATAATAATGGAAAGTGAAGATGACAATATTACAGAAAGTTGAGCATTTATTTTAATTCTATTCAGAATCTGTATTGTGCTTAGATATACCAAGGATTGTTTCCTACTGTACATTATAAATTTATACAACATTTTTAAAGTGAGTGGGAAAATATTTTAGCCATCAAAGACTTAAAGTGGAACATTTGCCAGATATGCAAATTGGGCATCATTCCCCTCAGTACTATACTCCTAGAAGTCCGCTGATGTGTGAATTGAAGTAGAGAATTAAGATGGAAGGCATACAATGTCAACAAATAAAAGAATGATTAACTTAAATAACATTTTTCCATTTTATAAAATGTTTAGTGGCATAAATGATATTTTTGAAAATTAAGAATATTTTATATTATAATAATTATTTTTAAAACATAATCTGCCAAATCATATATCTTCTGTATTTTATTTTGTTTAAAGCAAAACTTGATAAAAAAAAAAAGCTATGCCCTGAGAAAAGACTATATGCTGAGAAAATACACTGAAGTGTAAGGGAGGAAGGAAGTAGTTTTCTCTGAAGGGTAATTTTATCATTAGGTTTCCATTTGATAATCTTATATAAAATATATCTTACTTTCATTAAATTTGTAGCTTCAACATTTAAAATACTGAGGGAAAAATATAAATAAAATGAAAGGTTTTTTCCCCTGAAAATACACTATGTTTTGTGTATGCTAAAGTGCATGAGTATAAAATACACACACACACACACACACACACACACTTACTGTTTCTATTCTACTAGAGTCTCATCTATATATTACTTGCTTTTGAAGGAATTTATATCTAGCTCTCACCTCAAGGGTGTCGAGTAAATGACCCAAATCTGGCTTCAGAACAAAAGTTTAAATAGGTTTGACAATTATCTTAAGCTAATGTTATTAAGTATGCTTTTAATAGCACTCAAGGGCAATATACACAAAACAGGTAAATACTAGCAATTGGTAAGACATGTCTCCAGAAATTCCAACTGATAATTATTTTAGACATTTCAATAATGAGGTTTCAAGAATTCTATTATCTAAAAAATAAATGCCCTGAGTTAACCTAAGTGAGACAGGGAAGGAATTATGAGATAATAGATTTCATTAAAAGATACAACTTAGGAAATCATGAAACTACTAACCAGTCTTTTAAAAATTGTTTAATGCATGTTTTATATACAACCAGGAATTATTTTAAGGCTTAATTTTAAGCCTGTGGCTCATTTCCTCTCTTTTTCAGTTAATGATAAACAGGCATTTAGTAAATTATATCTTTATGCTGTTAATTTATTTTGTATTAAGCAGAGAACTACGAGATCTACAGAGCTGCATAATTGCATTTATTTTAATTTACCTTGGTTTCCTCTAAATGTGTTGGTTGTTCTGATGGGTGAAACACTAATATTGAAGAAAAGTCATTGGAATAGGGAATAGGGTAGAGTCTAATTGTCTAAAAAATGATTTGTTAAATATTTAAAAGTGAAACAATGACCTTATTGTCATCTCTGGATCGATACATTAAGAAATATAAGGTTTTAAGAATAATTCTTTTTGTATACACCAAATATTTTAATTTGCCCTAAGATCAAAATAGGACTAATTCTTTGGAAAGTATTATAATTAAGCATAGGGTATATTTTCTCTGCTCCTGTTTTCTAATTCTAACTATAAAATGGAAATAATTCCCTCTGCTAAATGTCTCAAGCAACTCCAAAGCAGAATGATATGATTCTAAAAACAAACAAAAAAATTCAGATTTCCATTTGAAGCAAGCAGATATGAATATTGTGACAGGGCTGGTTTTAAATATCTATAGTACTTAACAAGACATTCTGTAAGTTTTTGAACATGAACTACAATTATCATCAAAATGATCAATTAGGCGCTGGAGCCGTGGCACAAGCGGTAGAACTTTTGCCTTGCATATGCTGACCTAGGACGGACCAGGGTTCGATCCCTCAGCGTCCCATATGGTTCCCCAAGCCAGAAGCAATTTCTGAGCGCATAGCCAGGACTAACCCTTGAGCGTCACCAGGTGTGACCCAAAAACCAAAACCCAAACCAAAAAAAACAAAATGATCAATTAAAACTCTATTTTAACATTTTATCTTTTGGGAACTGTCATAGTCCTGCCTGTTGTAATATAAGGTGATAGTCTAAGTTTCAACCTGGGAAGTAATTTCTGAGAAGTGGAGTTATTGGTCAAAGTGTGTGTTTGATACTGCTAATTCTAGGGAGCAGAGCAGAGAAGAAAGAATGTCTGCATATTAAAAAAAAATTTTGTGACTACATATAATAGTGCTTAGAAATAATTTATGTGGTGTTACTTGGAGGGGTGGGGGTCAATCCCAGGGCTCCTACAGGATCATGCAGTGTTGAGGATAAGACCTGGGCCCCCTGCTTGCAATTAATGTGCTCCAGTCCATTTGAGCTGACTTCCAGGTGCAGAAACCTGCCTGGTAAAACTTAGAAAAGGTATTGACTGCCAGGTACAAGGATGACCAAACAAGAGAGCAAGCAAACGTTGAAAATATCACTGGAGTTGCTGACAAGAAGACCAAGGTCTGCAGTGAATTGAATTTATTGAAACAATGAAGATTCGCCAATGAAATTCTAAAGGAAAGATGCAAAAGGTCCCCATAGATAATACACATAGTTGTTTGATAATGGGATGGGTAAGTGCAGCAATAATGAGGTAAGCCAAGGCTGAGCTCGAGGATGCAGAGGGTATTTGTAACAGAAGAAGAAATCTACATTCGATATGAATAGGTATCATTTATTCTATACACAATTTGAAAATAAATATTGACCTTTTGAAACTTTAATAAAACTCTTCAAACATTTATATTAAATTATTTTCTTCTAGAGGTGATTGTGTTCAAGAGTGTTTCATTCTTTGAATATTTCCTAAATTATTTTAGGCTTGGGTTAGAATGACATATTATATTTCTGTCTGCTAAATTTATTTTAAATTTGTAAGGATTATGGGGCTAGAAAGATAGTCCAGGCGGTAAAGCCTTGCATATGGTCACTTCAGGTGACCCAGGTTTGATCCTTTGTCACACTGGGTCACTTCTGTGCACAGAGCCAGGAAAAGGCCCACAGTATCCTGGATGTGGTATAAACCCATCCCTACCCCCAAAAAATTCTTGGAGAAGGGGAAGTGGAGAAAATATCAATACAAAAATCTTGTCAAAAATAAGTGATATAATAGATACAAAATATTGAATAGTTTTACAGAAAATCTACCAATATATCTTTTTATTTTAGTTGCAAAAAATTAAAATCCTAATAAAAAGAGATGAGAAGTGAGATTAGAAAATTCATTCTTTATTATTTCAGTGATAAAACACAGTTATTTATCATCCTTTTCTAAATGCTGATACAAAAGATTTATTTTATTTTGAAGTAAAGTAGGACCCCTATAATGACCTAGTTTTACTCCTTACAATCCAAACAACAAAAACACATTTCTCACAAAATAATTCTTTGTTTGCATTCTGAGACATTAATTCCTTGTTTTAAAAATGTAAGTTTACATTCACAAACCTTTCTGATGGGCATTAAATCTATTGCCAACCAAACTTCTGATCTAGTTAAGAGCCACTAGAAAGATGTGTTGAGAAACAAATGAGCTCACTTTAGGAAATAAGTGATTATATATGAACATGAGCAGTGCTGCCATTTTGTCTTTAATTATTTATTTATTTTTTTAACTATCTGGGATCAAACCCAGGAGCTCACACACAGAAGACATGTACTTTACTACAGACAACAAAATTGGGTCAACTCTGTCTTTCAATACAAGAAACCCTAACTATTTCTCAGCCTTTATAGATAACCCCAGTAGGGAGATGGCAGCTTTGGGAAGAGTGAAAGATAGAATTTAAGTATTGTAAATGCAAATTTACCTATCAGGCAAGGTCTTGATGAGGTTACTAGAAGCAATAGTGTGAGTAGGGCAAACAGCTCAAGTTGCACCAGAAGTTGGGTAAAGATGTATAAATAGAGACTAACATTTGACAGACCACACGATCTATAGTATCTCAGAAAAAGATCTATAGTATCTCAGAAAACCTTCTTGGAAGGCTTCAGAAAGACGTTTGATCCTACTGAGCACAGAGATCCTTGTACAAGCAGACCGCAATGCTAGGTGACCTAGTTTGTCCTCTCTGGACCAGAATGCCAGAGGACATTGGGGACACTAGCTGTTTTGTTACTTTGGAGTTCTTGTTATTATTCAAACCTTTCTGAGTTTCTATGCCACAAGGATTTAGGGTGGGGTTAGTCCAGGGTAGTTTTTGTCTTAATAAAGGACTATTTGTTGTTGAAAGTCTGCTCATCATTTGCCTTTTTATTGCTACCAGAACAACAGTAACTAGAATCACTAAATCTAACACTTGAATAAAGGCCCTTCAGAGAGCTTAACAGTGGCAATTATCAAACAGTACACACCAAGGGTTCTTGGCAGGAAGTGAGGAACAAGAAGTAAAGAGTTAGTCCATGAACTGAAAATTTTGGAAAGTGCTTTAATAGAAAATATGTAAATTAAAAAGCAGGAGGGGCGTCAGAAAAAACAACTGTTCTCTTAAGAAAGAGAAACAAAGTTTAAGAATGATCAAATCGCTTAAGAGCACTCTAATCCAAATGAAATCTCAAGACACACAGAAAAAGAACATGCTTCACACATCTGGTCATTGTGATATAATTCAATAAAGGTTAAAACAATAATTTTCCTCCCTCCCTCTCTTCTTCCTTTTCACCTTCCTTCTTTGTTACCTTCCTTCCCTCCTTTCCCTCCCTCCCTCCCTCCTTTCCTTCCTTCCTTCCTTCCTTCCTTCCTTCCTTCCTTTCCACACTTTTTAGGCTCAGAGGTTATTCCTGTATCTGTGCTCAGGAGTTACCCATGGCAGTGCTAGGTGGGATCATAAATATTGCACAGGATTCAAACCAGGGCCAGCAGAATACAAAGTAGCAAGGTAGGTGCTTTGACACCTATAACGTTTCTTCATCCCCTCAAAGTCCAATTTCATTGATCATTACCAAGTCTCTGAGAATGGTTTTGCACAGTATAAAGATAGACTAGGACATATATTTCCTTCAATACTTCCAAACTGGTATCTCAGAGTCTATTATTACCCATTCCAATATTCTACCAACAAACATTGTTCACAATTTGGTCATATGACTGAGTACACACATCAAATACTTTTACTTGGGCATGCAATTTAAGGAATACAAATGAAATAAAACTTTTACTTTATGTGAAGTTCAAAACCTGGAAATCTTACTATAGTGAGATGATTTTTTTTTTTTTTTGGTTTTTGGGTCACACCCGGCAGTGCTCAGGGGTTACTCCTGGCTCCATGCTCAGAAATCGCTCCTGGCAGCACAGGGGACCATATGGGGCACCGGGATTCGAACTGATGACTTTTTGCATGAAAGGCAAATGCCTTACCTCCATGCTATCTCCCAGGCCCCGGGAGATGATTTTTTTAAGCAATGAAGACAAGAAAAAAGAACAAGAAGCGGAGTTTAAATTGCATAGGTCAGAGGTAAGAGAGCAAAAGTTGAAGAGTACATAAGGTGTTTTCAGCCTAGTTGACAAACTGGACAGAGATAAATCAGTGAGATCAGATGGCTTTCGTCCAACAGTTCTGAAGTAACTCAAGGGTGAAATTGTGGGACTTTAGGCCAAATGTGAAAACTGTTGTTGTAAACAGTTGTCTTGCCAGAGGACTGGGAGATTGCTGATGTGCTTCTCATCCATAAGAACACCACTTGAGAAAACCTTGGAAACAAGATATATATCAACAAGAATGACTTTTCCAGCATAAACTTTGGGGGAAATAACAAAAGAGAGTCAATTTCACAGAGCATCTTGGAGTAAAAGCTTACTAGAATGAAAGTGCCATTGTTTTGGTAACAGAAAAAAATCATTCTGTTCTTAAACTTTTTAAAAATATTAATTGGCAATGCCATGGTCATAATTGAAACATTCTTCACCCTTTTTATTTAACTGGCCTTTGAGTACATTTATTTATTTGTAATATATTTATAAAAAATTAACACAGATGAAGAAATTGAATTATTTTATTTTCATTTTATTTTTTGTTTGTTTTGGGTCACACCTGGCAGCACTGAGGGGTTACTCCTGGCTCTGTGCTCAGGAATCACTCCTGTGTGGGCTCAGAGGACCATATGGGATGCCAGGGATCAAACCAGGGTCGGCCATGTTCAAGGCAAGCACCCTACCTTCTGTGCTATCACTATGGCCCCATTGATAAAACATTTTCATCAGTATATTTTATACAACTTGTAAAGAATAATTTTACTTTCTTAAATGGGTTTACAGAGAAATTTGAAGTGCTTTCAAATTTATATAGTTTCTGAAGTTTGAATAAGGTGAAAAGTGTCAAGCCAAGAGGTTCTAAGTGGAATGTTTCAAAAGGATATTTGAACAAGAAGAAATTTGTTAGGCCAATTTCAATGTCAACTTCAAAGCTATACTTTTACATTGACTTTCAAATTTATCCTACATACATTAACAAAATAAACCCTCATCAGGAACAAGGACTTAAATAATCTTGAGCTTTGGGGGTAAAGCACAGACCCTTATACACACAATGAACGAGGAACTAAAGCTCACACAGGATGTCTACCTATGGCAGCTGATGCAAGTTTGTCTGTTCTTATTTCATACAATGATTATAAATTAAATGGCATAATTCAATTTTGGAAGCTACAGTCTTGAAGTGTTCCACCACACAGAAAAATACTTGATGTTATAGCTAATATTTATATTTCTACACAGACAGATAAAATCTAAATTAACCTTGTTATGTGCTTTTTCGACAACCTGAGTCTTAGCATAATTCCTTTTTCACTCATCAATTGACCTCATTTTTGTCTCACTGCTTAAGTTAAATTTCTATTTCCTTTTTCTAGAAATGAATGTTATAAAAACATAATAATATTTAAGGACATAAAATTCACTTGTGATTTTTTTCTTTTAAAACAGAAAAGAACTGAAATGAAAACAAATATACTTTCTCCAGTTCATACAGCTTTGAGAGCTACAACTAAGAAACCAATGTCAGCTTCTGATTTACTTTTGTGTTTTAGAAAATAATTTTTATTGAAGTAGCATTACATGAGAACATGTTTTAGAGGTCAGAGAGAAGACACAGAGGTTAAGGCTAAAGTCTTGTATGTGGCCAGCCTAAATTCAATCCTTAGCATAACCATGTACCCCTCAGCACTGTCAGGAGTCATCCATGAGAACCTCTGGATGTAGCACACGTCCTCTTCTATAGAAAGAAGTCTTAGGTGTCCATCATTATAAACTAATATCTCTATATACTTCATTAAGTTTACTTCAGAAGATTCCACTTCTGAAGATAACTATGCACAGGGGAAACATTTATGAGACCTAGTAGATATTATATTCTATAGAAGTAAAAGCTGAATGGTAAAATCAGACTTTGTATAATACTAGAACATTTAGCAGGTTTAACCCAGAAAGAGAGATTTCATAAAGTATTTTGGGTATGGAAATTATTTAAAGTATTGAAAAGTTATAACTCAGAAATCAGAACACCTTAACAGATTGATGTCTACATGTACCACTGTTGGCTCAGTGTTGAATGTGACTTAATTAACAAAAGTTGCATGATCCAGAGAGATACAGGAAGTAATACAGGATGTAAGGCACTTATCTGCACATACTTGTCTGGATTCTATGCCCAACACTTGATAGGGTACCCAAAAACATCTAAGAGTGAATAAGAACAAAAACAGAGTAAGTTCTGAGCTCTGTGGAGTGTGGGCCAAAAGCCAAAAGCAATCAATTGCATAACACCCTAATCCTTCCACACCACAAAAAAATCCATATAATAAACCATCAGTGTCAACATGTTAAGGGAGAATTTTCTTGAACTGAATTCTAAGTCAAGGTACACTACCCTAGCAAATAAAAACTACAAAATCTATTTATGCCAATGATCTGTCAGACACTTAACTACTTGCCAAAACTAAACTCAGCATCCTTCAGAAGAAATCAACACAACCATCCAAAATATAATTGAAAAATTTTGTATGGGGAAAAATACTCAGTACAATTTGTTTTATTGTCAAGAGGAAAAGAGTCAAGAGAATTTAACTCCAAGATAAATTAGCAAGGATTTTATACTAGCTTGATCATAAAGAAACAAATGAGGAATTGTAGAAGAGCAATAACAGTTATAAAAAGGGAGTGATGCCATTTCAGAACTAAAAATTGTACACTTTTGAAATGAAAAATCCACTAAGTAGAATCAATAACCGATTTAAGGTCCTTTATAAAATGTTCAATGTGGGTGCTTAGATGTGTGGTTTAGTGGTAGAGTGCTTGTGAACAGTGGGACCTCAATTTCAGTTCCAATTATCCCAGAGCACTATTAGTTAGAACCTAGCACCTGCCATCTAGCATGTAGCACCTCAACCAAATTTATGGGAGCATTATAATATCACATTACCATAACCAAGTGTGGCACATCCCCCACCTCAACCCCCACACAAAACTTGATGAGACTCCTAATACCTGACAAGTATGATTCCTCCTGACACCAGTCACCACATGCAAAAAACTTTACAAGGGGTCAATTAATCTGAAAGAAACTTACCATAAACTATCTCTCATAGGCCAAAGAAGTAGTACAGAGATTAAGGTGCTTTCCTTGCACTTGTTCAATCCAGGCTTGATCCCTGGCATCCCAAATGGTCCCCCAAACCTGTCAGGAGTAATCTCTGAGTACAGCCAGGTCCATCCCCACAAAAAAACCCAACCATACAAAAATTGTCCAATGTTATGAAACACATATAAAGAGAGAAACCCAAATGTGGGCAGACAACACTCAAGTCCTAGGTTATTCCCTATATGCCATAAAACTCCCTTCACCTGCAACAGATAACGAGATTCTAACATCATCAGGTACATAACTGTCTTTAAATTTTTATTTTATTTTATTGAAATTAGTATGATCTACAGAGTTCTTCATAGTTGAATTTCAGATATACAGTAAGTGAGTCAGGATCATTCTTACCATCAGTGTCAACCTTCCTCCACCAATGGACCCAAAGCGCATCCTATTCCATGGCCCTTTGACCTTTGGCCTGCCAGTATTACAGGCTCATTTAAGTTTAGATTGTTAACATTTAGATCCCTTGATTCTATTGTCATTGACTTTGACTTGGATATTTAGTTTTGTTCTTACTCATTTCCCTGCCAATGCATCCAAGACCATTTGGCCCATTCTTAGTTTCATAGAAAAATGTGGGAATATGTTGTAAAACAAAGTAATCCATGTCCCAAGGTTATATGAAGAAAGCAGAAGCCTTTATTTAAAAGATAAGAAGTAAAAAAAA
>PVKC010012961.1:0-23349 GCA_004027635.1 Crocidura indochinensis
TTTTCTTTCTTTCACTGATTGCGGTACTGGGAATAGAACCTGGGTTCGCCACCTGCAAGGAGAACACCTTACGTGTTATAATCACTCTGGCCCTATTTAAAAATTTTTGTTTGTTTGTTTGTTTTGGGCCACACCCGGTGACACTCAGGAGTTACTCCTGACTATTCGCTCAGAAGTCGCTCCTGGCAGGCACAGGGGACCATATGGGGAACCAGGGGATCGAACCACGGTTTGTCCTAGGTTAGCGCAGGCACCTTACCTCCAGCTCCACTGCCCGGCCCCTATTTTTAAATTTTTATATTTATTAAATATGTATTATGTGCATATTAAAATATGTTTTGGGGGTCATACCCAATGATGCTTAGAGGACAATAAAGCCACAGCCAGTGGTGGTGCTTGGTGGAGACTGTGTGGTGTGGGTACTGGGACGGGGCCTTTCACATACTGAGTAGATGCTCTTCCACTTGAGCCGTATCCAGTTCCCTCTTGAACCTTTCTTCCCACTGATAGAGATGCATTACACAGCTTTGATGAATGTCACTATGTAGTTAAGATCCTCATTTATTTAACTTCCTTCCTGTTGATGGACAGCATCTACTGATTTGAGTGTTTTACTATTTAAAATAGCACTGCAAAATCTAGACTGTGAAAAGCTCTCCCATCAGTCTTACTGGTTTCTTCAATAAGAAAATTGCACCGAACTGGAGAGAATGAGGTGGGTGGGTGGATTGCTGGGGGAAGTGAGAAGAGGCCTGAAGATTAAGAAAAAAACACCAAAAATAACTTGGAAGACAGCAATGAAAAACAAAAGCAATGTGTGAACCTTTCTTGAATCATTTAGACAAGGTCTTAAAATACTTCTGACAATCATAATATGATTAGAAATCAAACTGAATGATAAGTGATAGTGGGGAAAATAGGGCTAGTTTTTGTCGGGGTGTGATCATTAACGACCGTATTGAAAGAGTCAATTCTTTGCCTTTAAAGAGTTGTTTGAAGGTGGAATGATTCAATGCCTGTGGGGGGAAGAGAGAACTATAGATATCGCAAGATTGGTCATGTATTGGTCATTATTGGCATGTATTTTCTGTGTTCCATGATAAAAATAGAGTTTAATATAATCTAGTGTGGGATAGGGTAGTATGGACGTTTAGAGGAAATAAACTTGTTTGGACTGGAGCTGGAGTGATAGCACAGCAGGAAGAGTATTTGTCTTGCATGCAGCCAACCTGGGTTTGATCGTTGGCATCTCATATGGTCCCTTGAGACTGCCAGGAGTAATTATTTAACCCTGAGTGTGGCTCAAGCACAACAACAACAACAACAAAAAGAAAATGTTGGTACTAGAGTTAGAACTCAGGAATAGAATACTTGCACTACCTATTGAAGGTCCTGGGCTCAATCCTCAGCACCAAAAACTTAAAAAAGTGTCTGTAAGTTGGAGAATGATTAAAACTGAGTGCTGAGTATATGTATATGAAGGATAGTTGGTTGTATTGATATAGTTATATCAATAGTTATATTGATGCTTGTTTTATAAGCAGAGTTAAACATCTGTGCTATTGTGAACATAACTTCTTTCTTAAGTTTTCCCACGTCTCACTTAACCTTAATCATTGCATGGTGGATCCAAAGCTGTCTGGGTGGTGGATGACCAAACTTTGCTTCTTCCTTGAAACACTAAAACCTAAAAGACAACTCATACTAGATACTATAGACATGGATTTTCCCCACATCATCCTAGAAAGTTCTGTGGCACATTACCAGAAAAAATCTGAAGTTCCTAGCTGTAGTTATTTTTTTAAAAAGTGGGGACCTGGAGAGATAGCACAGCGGTGTTTGCCTTGCAAGCAGCCGGTCCAGGACCAAAGGTGGTTGGTTCAAATCCCAGTGTCCCATATGGTCCCCGGTGCCTGCCAGGAGCTATTTCTGAGCAGACAGCCAGGAGTAGCCCCTGAGCACTGCCAGGTGTGGCCCAAAAACAAACAAACAAAAAAAAAGTGGAGGCATAATTAACCCACAAATTGTATTTATTTCAGATGTACAGAACAATGATTATATGTAATTATTATTATGTTTATATATACACATATATAAAGTAAAACAGCTCTTAGGATGGTGCTGGATGGAGATGGGGCCTTGGTTCACCATCCCAGGCCACGTGGCTTCAGCCCCCACTAACCGGCGGGTCTGGAGGTTCATGCAAGCGGCAGGTAGAGATCTCACTCACAGGCAGGCTTCATGAGAGATAACATCTTTATTTATCCTAGCCATCAGATGTGGCTTCTACCAATTAAGTTAGCCCTGCATCTTCATTCACCCATGTCACCTCTAACCTACATCTTGGCCAGAATCCAAAGGAGCAGGCAAAAGACGCAATCCAAAAAGGCAAAAGGGCAGATTGCCAGAAATCACAGACCTATATACCTTCTAAGACCCCTCCCAGGAGATGGGCAGGGTCTGCAGGTAAAGTATCCGGTTTCCAAAGCCTCCCCCAGATATGGGCAGGACTCAGGTAATTATCTATACCTAGAGGGTGAGGCAACACATATATATGTATATTTAATCACCAAGTTTTCACCATCATTTGTCACCATTCATTGTTATGCTATTTGGGGAGGGGCAAAGAAATGGCTCAAAGAACTGCATGTAGTACATGGGTCAGAGCAATAGCACAGTAGGTAGTGGCCAACCTGGGTTCAATTCCCAGAATCCCATATGCTTCCCTGAGCCTGCCAGGAGTAATGTCTGGGTGCAGAGCCAGGAGTAACCTCTGAGTGTCATCAGGTGTGGCCCCCAAACCACAAAATTAATTAAAAAAAAAAAACTTCAGTGTATGTTTTGGCTGTTACAATTGATACTTGAGCTCTGCCTTCGCCTGTACTACTAGGAGAGGTCCCTGAGCTTCCTGTGGGGAGTAACCCCTGGAAACTGTTGCATGTAGCCCTCAAAAGTTTATCTTGTATTAAGAACTTTGAAGACCTGCCTCTTAAGCATATAGACTATAAATAACCATACTCACCATGTGGTAGGTACAGCCTGGACCTGGGTCCCTAGAATTCATTTCTAATCAGATGTTTATGCTTCTAGCATTTTCCCACTCCCTCCCCCACCCTAATTCCCTACCCCTGGTAATGCCCATCTATTTTATATCTCCTTGAGTGTTTGGGCGTGTTTTGCCTTTTTAGAGTCCTCATGTCAGTGATAACATGGTGTATGTCTTTCTCAGTCTGATTCCTTTTATTTAGCATGCCTGAAACCTTCAAGGTCCTTTTTGATGACTGTGGCTGCTATCTAGTATGGCTGCCTTCATTTGGTGCTTGAATAGTCCCCACTTCTCATTGTCCCACATTTTCTTTGTGCTTTCCTCCATGGATCAGCACTTGAACAACCTTCACCTCTTGATCATTGTAAATAATATTCCACATCAGTGTGAATATTTATTTCTTTGGGGGCCACACCTTGTGGTGCTGGCACCATGCTCAGGGGATCCTAGTCAGTGCCAGATATTGAATCAGTATCAACTGTGTCCATGGCCAGCATCTTAACCCTTATACTATATGCCCCCCCAGATGCCTTTTTGAATTAGATTTTGCATTTTTGTTTGGGTGAGTCGCAGCAGTGTCATTGCTGTATCATACTGTAGTTCTTTTTATAATATCCATTGGACATTTCTCTTTTTAATGAGGTGCCTTGCTTGAAAGTTTTGACATTCTCTTCTGCTACTCTACAAATGCCCTTTCTTACTTACAAATGCTTTTGGTTTTGTTGTTGCAAAACAGTTTTTGAGACCTATCTTCTCATTTCTGTTTAGGCACTTAAGTCATTGACTTTACATTTTGGGAACACCAGGCAGGCCTCAGGATGGTCAGTGACCTCTGCTTTACAGACACATTAATGATATGCTAATAAGGCAGTAATGATCAAGGCTCGGAGAACTTCTTGCAGATTAATGAGTGGCTTAAAGAGTAGTCAGACAAATTCAAATACAGAGGTCACCACCCCAATAAGTAACTTCCTCAATAAATGTTCTTAGGACCCCATATTGCGATTGATAAATTTTGAGAGTCCTTTAATATTGCTTGCAGGGCTCAATCTTGCATTTCTTCCTCGTGACAGATATTTGACCTCTAATTCCTAAGGGACAGCTATTTGATCATATTATTGAATTTTGCTTCTTCCTTTGCAGCAGGCTGTATCTTCGCAGTTCATTAGAAATAATTTACTGGGGGTTGGGGCATAGCACAGCAAGAAGGGCATTGCCTTGCATATGACCATCTGGATTTGAACCCTGTCACCCCATATGCTCCCCTGAGCCTCTCAGGAGTGATTTCTGAGTGCAGAGTCAGGAGAAACACCTGAATACAGCCAGGTAAGACTCCCCATCTGAAAAATAAAAGATAAAAAGAATTTTACTGGGGCTTTTATATATCTGCAGCACTCAGGGGCTATGCCCTACATATACCCGGGGAACCATGCAGAGCTGGAGTTTGAACTCTAGGTTGCAAAGCAAGTGCTCCAGCTCTCTGTACTTTCTCCCCAGCTCAACTTAGCTATTTCTTGAGTTGGACTTTGCCCAAGACCTGGACCATTGATGTAGAGTCTAATTATTCAACACTGTGTCTATATTGAATAACTTCATAAATACAGAGCCCCAGGGACTCTGCATTCACTCACTCATTCATTCACTCAATAAATACATGTGAACAATACTGACTTTGTGTCAGATGCTGTTCCAAGACACATAGATTAGAAAAACTCAGTTATTGTCCATCACAGTCTGGTGATAAAAGCAGGCATATCAAATTCATGGCCAATTCTGAAATATCTGGTTGTGAAAGTTTATAGGAATTCAGAAAGCATTTCCTAGAAGTTGGACTTGCGTTGGGTCTTGAATGAGGTATAAGGGTTTGAAGAGGGCAACAAGGCACAAAGTTTAAAGAGATGGAACAAATATAAAGCATTGTAAAATGAGATTTGAGGTTCTATTTTTTCTTTGTATTTTCTTTCAAGTACGACTATTCTCACCTTAAAAAAGAAGATAGGGACCCGGGAGATAGCATGGAGGTAAGGCGTTTGCCTTTCATGCAAAAGGTCATGGGTTCGAATCCCGGTGCCCCATATGGTCCCCTGTGCCTGCCAGGAGCAATTTTTGAGCATGGAGCCAGGAGTAACCCCTGAGCACTGCCAGGTGTGACACCCCCCAAAAAAGAAGATGAAATGCTTTTCTTTCTAGATATTCGTGTGGCTTCAAGCTATTCATTTACCTTTGTATGCTCCATTGGACACATCTAAGACCTTTGGCTACTTCCCATATTAATACTCTTGAAGACAAAACTTAGTCATAAAGGGCTACATCCCTACATTTGTCAGCATGCCTACTGTCATTTTGAAGATGACTCTAAGTTATCTGCCCATTGCTTATATCTTCAGTTTTATCCTAATATCCCATTACTGATGGAAAATTCCATCAGTCAATATTTTTTCAGTCTTGAACAACTGACATCGCTTCTTGCCCTCCTAAGATATGCAGCCTGGAATTGTTTTTGGAATAAGGAAAAATTCCAGACCTACTTCTCAAGGAAAATTGTTATTCATGACACACTCTCCCTAGAAGTCAGTGGAGGCCTGTTAGCAGCAAAGGAGACATGGATGCCCCAAAATGTGAACCTGGGAAGATAATCACTTCATATTGATCAAATGAATTTGAGGAATGTCTACTGAAGACAATCATTTTCACTTTTACAAGACTGCTATTGAGCTATTTTTTTTTTATGATGGCAGTTAAGTATCAGAGTTACTTGTCTCATGAGGTCTAGGGTTATAAATCTTGCTTCAGGAAAATAAAACTTGGTCCTTAGCACATCCTTTTTTTATTTGTTATGGCAGAAAGTCACAAACTCAATTTGTGAAGAAGCAAGTATTCAGTTACCATGGTCTAAATTAGAGGTCTCAGCTGTCATGGAACCTTGTTTTAGAACATGAAGATTTTTTATGGGGGAGCAGGGACATGGTTCAATGGTAAAATTCATGACTTGTATTCATCAGTATCTGTGATCTGTCACCGGTAATATATACACACATACGATTTGATCTTTCCCCAATCTAGTTCTCTTATAAATAAAATACATAGAGCCAGATGTGGTGCTGGGGATAGAACCCAGGACAGTCTCATGCAAGGCAAGCACCTTACCTGCTGTAATCTCTCTGTTTCTCTTTCTCTATTTCTCTGTCTCTGTCTGTCTCTCTCTCTCTGCATGAAGATTTTCTTCAAGTCTCTAATCTTAGAAATTCCATCCATGTAATCAAAGACCAATGAAAGAAATTTAATGTCTCAAAAACATAATTTTTCTCTTGGTAGGTGTCATAAGAAAAAGGAAATGGTGATTATTATAGAAAAGTATCTTGACAAGCTAGTGTGTAGCTCAGCAATAAAGCTGTTGTCTTGGATGTGAGGCTACAAGTTTGATTTCTTGCAAAACAAGAAAGTGATTTAATATATTTGTTACAAGGGGCCAGAGAGATGAGACACTTACCTTGCACACACAAACCTGAGTTTGGTGCCCAGAACCCCACTTAGTTCCCCAAGCTCCATTGAGAGGGATCCCTCAGAGTACTTCTAGAAGTACACCCTGAGCACTACTGAGTATGACCCAAACTACTAATATGATATATCAGGTTGAATTATTCATAATTTCATTAGATTTGCAGGATTATAAAGAAAATTAACATCTCTGTAGCTGTGAGGGAGGATAAACCACAGGCTGAGTTGATCCAAATGAGAGAACATTCTGGAGTCGTTCAGAGAATATTCACCAGAAAGGGCTTTCTATAGTTCTAATGGGAGAATGTTTTCTGAACCAGCTTGTTTCAGAGCATACTTCAGCAGCTTCTAAAGAGACAACTGTCTATCTCTGCCCTAGAATACCACACCCTTATTCTGCTATTGGATTGTCCAAGTTCGTAATTGGGGCAAGGCAGGAGAGATACTATAGGGGATAAAGTGCTTACCTTGCACACAGCCAACCCTAGGTGTGACTCAAAAAGTCAAACCCAGGGGCTGGAGTGATATAGAACAGCAGAAAAGGTGCCTGTCTTGCATGAGGCCAGCCCAGTTTTGTTGGGTCCCTAGATCCCTGGCATCCCACATGGTCCCTCAAACGCTGCCTGGAGTGATTCCTGAGTGCAGAGCCAGGAGCAATTGAGCACCACTGTATGTGACCCAAAAAAACAAACGAAAAAGAATCCAAACAGAACAAAACCAAAACCCAACCAAACAAGCCTCAGGTAGAGCCACCACACTTAATTTCTTTGTGTGTGATTTAGTCTTTCTTTTTGAAATGTCAGAAATATCTCCTTATTAATTCATTAGTAAATACTAAAAACAATTTCTATTGGTCTTGTTTAGCTCTTGTGAGCAAAGGGTAGTTTGGCTTGACATTATAGCTTTAAGGTGGTAGTTCCCCCCTCTCACACCCCCTCCCCACACACATGCTGAGATATCTTTCTGTTGTCTACAGCAACATTTCTCAACCTTTTTTAAATTTTTTTCCAATTGTGGCCCTTTTTGGTCTTGTTTCCTTCCCATGTATTTCCTGTATTATTGGTTGGGTCACTAGTCCATTCTATGTCCCCTTCATGTACACAGTTTTTACCTTCGCTCTTTTAAGTCCTTTTTGATAGGAAAGGAAGGAGTTTGAGTATTCTTCAATTTCACTGAAGTGGACACAGGTGTGAATATTTTAGGGGGCTGTTGAGGGAGTTAGGTCACACCCAGCTGGTGCTCAGGGTTGACTCTACTGGAGTTTGGGAGACCTTATGCTGTGCCAGGGATTGAACAGAGCTCAATCACATGCAAGGCAAAAGCTTTCATTAACCCCTGCATTATCTCCCCAACCCCAGGTATTGATTTCAAGATGACATCAGTGATGGGATTGGGTTTAGAATTTTGTATGCCTGACATTCTCTTATTAACAGTGTTACAATAATAATGATGCTTAATTTAAAAATTAATTAAAAACATGAGCTATTTTGTGTGCTTGCTGTGTTTTAGGATTTAGTAGATTATCAATTTTGGAAAATTCTGTTACTAATTAACTTTTAAGATAAATCGTACTTAAGGCAATATGGAAACAATAGACTTATGGTGTATAAATTACTGCTTCTCTATCACCACAAAAATTCACAAGACTCTTCAATACTCTTTCTTCCCCAACTTGACAAACTCACTTCTATAGTTAAAGTCCAAGGTTGTGTGTTGGTTGAATATTTTCCGGACCCTTGGTTTGTTTCTTTATGTGTCATATATGAGAGAAATCATCTGGGATTTATCTCCCTCTGACTTTTCATCAATGCATGGCCTTTATGAATCCCATCCTTATTTTCCCACTAGAGGTCGGTCTTGGGTTACTTGTCGTGAATCTTCTAGAATCTGAAAATGGGGAAATGGAGAAAGATCATAGGTATTGACAAATATCCCACGCATACCCAAGCTCAGCATCTATTTCCTACTCTTTTTTTCAGTGCTTCTTTCAGTTACCCAGATACCAATCTGGGACATTTCTGTTATTTGCAATATATATAATAACCAGTCTTACAAATATTGTACATGAAATCTTTGGCAGTATTTCATTTTTTAACAATCTAGCCTATCATCATCACCTTTGGTGCCAAGAAATGATAATTTAAATAAAATTTTATGAATGAAAGTTTTTACTTATATTTGCATATTTCTTTGTACATTTAATCTTAAGATGTTTATATTTTATTAAAAACTTTTTTGCACAAATCTATTTAAACATGCGGCTTGATTTCTCCACTTTAAAAATGAACATTTTTTTTGGTATGGCAAGTAAGCAATTACCTCCTTACTATTGCTGTGTCTTAATGATAGCTTAAAATTTCCCTATGAACTTTTGTCCCAGATGTGGGTCTGTTCTTTCTTTTTCACGTAGGCATGCTTTTTCCCTTGGTGACTCACTGTCTCAGACATTATTATCATTGCACATGCCTGCCAAGGCTATTTATAAAGGCAGAAACTATATCTCCTGAATATGTGTATGCAAGACAAAGAGAGACAGCAGAACAGAAATTCAGTGAGACAGACGGACTGCAGATGCTCACAGACACATTCTTTAGCTCCTATACAGATATCTTTTGGATATCTTTTGAGAAAAGGGGAGACAATGTGTCTATCTGATGGTAGTTTGCTCCCTAGTGAGCACCTTAAACACAACAGTATCTTAACCAGGACTGTTTTTGCATTTCTTGGAGCTGGCTTGGGCCACACATTGATTTCAGGGTTGCTAATGATCTTGTGGAGAAGAAGAAGCTTTTGTGGCCAGACTGAACCCCGCTGGGAATTACAAGACTAACTGCCTGAGACATCGCTTGCTGATGTAGTCTAAGTGGGTTTTATTTTTGATGATCTTTCTGTCTCCAGGCTTCCTTTGGCCAGTGGTGAGGCAGAGCTGGCAGAGCTGTCTAGGCAGGGCTGGGTGCCCTGAGAGCCTGTGGAAGAAACCACAGAAGGCTGCTCTTGGGTGAGGGAAACTTGCTAAGAACTTGGAGGTATCTTGCCCTCAGCAAAATTCAGCAGTGGTGCTTTCTGGAAGGTCTCATGGAGAATTTACTCTACAGGGGACAGATTTGGTCTCCAGGGCTCTTTAAGTCACCGTTATGTGATAGGTACTTAAAAGAAGAAGCAGGTACCAAGTTCAAAGTCAGAGCATGCTTTGCACACACTGAAATTGCTATAAGAATCAATTACACCTACGGTAATATGGTGCCTGTGATGTGTTTGCTTCTCTTTAAGGCTTATTCCCGGGCCCATGCTAAACTTTGCTCTGATTCATGCCATCATCATTTCTTCCTTTCTATTGGACTCCTTACCTGTCCTTATTTCAATCATTCTTCATTCAGCAGCCAGAGTGACCCCAGGAAGCCAGGTTTAGATCTCAAAATCCCTTAATATATTCCAAGACCCTTGCCTCAGGCTCATCCATGACCTTTTCATCTTCATATGATTCTTCTCTCCTTAATCACTGCACTCAGCCACACTAACCTTCTAGCAGGTTCTGGAACACACCACAGGCCAACAAGACATGGTACCTGTGCTTCCTTCTCCATAAGATGCTCCTTTTAGAGATATAACTTGTTTAACCCTCAGAATCTTTCTGGTCTCCACCCAAATAATATGTCCGAATTCCTCTAATGAGCACTAACCCACTATGTGTTGTTCCTACTCATTTTATCACACACCCATTATGTGTTGCCCTTACTTACCCACTAACCATTATATGTTGTCCTTATTTATCCATCTTTTTGCCTTGGAATTAAGACCAAGAAGACTCCTTTGTTTCTGGCAACATCCAGTTGCCATGTCTGTAGGTGTCTTTCTCACTCATCATTGTAGTCTTGTGTCTGTTAGCATAAGAAAGAGAGAACAATAGCCTGGAGAGAGAATACTCCTGGCCTGCCTTTTCCTTCTTCGGATGGAAGGACAACATCATACAACTTTCAGGCCAACTAACTCTTGCTGCATGCTTTCTCAGCTGTCCTTAGAAGAGAAAATAAGGTCCCAGCCACATGATTATTTATTTACTTGTCCATATTTTGGCTTTTGGGCCACACCTGACGGTGCTTAGTGATCACTCCTAGTGGGGCTCGGGTACCATATATGGTTCTGGGGATTAAACTGGGGTCTGCAGTGAAAGCTTTAAGCCCTATACTATCTCTCAACAGTGTCTCTCAGAGAGGCATTTTGGTAGCCAGATCGATGGTCCTATCTGACAATGGGGAGCAGATGAGGTCGTAGTGTTGAGGTTCCCCCCCTTTTTCTTTACACAGGACTGGTATATTGTTTATATTTGTTTTGTGGAAGGAAAGGGGCCTTGCCAGCTTAGATGGCCAGTGTTCATCCACTGCCTGAGCTATGAGAGCCACATGGAGCCAAATTCAGATCCAAACTCATAAGATGCCAATGGCTAAATAGTTGGGTTCAGAAAACTGGAGGCACTCGTAAAGCCAGTGGCCATGTAGCAAAGTAAATAATTAAGCAAATCAGGTGCCAAACGCTTCTATCAAGGGTCAAGCTGGCTAGTGTTAAGCAAACTCTGAGCCACAGAAGCTGGAAAGCCAGGTCTGGGCGATTTTCTGAGTGTGTACCAGGGATGAACCAGGGAATAATTGCTAAGCTCATGGAAGGACCTTCTATCTCTTGATCACTTTTTTTTCAACCCCCAAATCCACACCCTCTTTCCCCCCACCCCACACATATGCCCAGGAGAACCCACAGTTATTCTTTAAAACCACTAGGCAGCGAGTGTGTTTAGAGGAGTCAACACCAGCTATTATTGACTTGGGCGCCTACAGTGAAGATCGGTCAGTTATTTGCAATGTCCCAGTGCCATAGCACTGAGGGAAAATGGTCATTATTAACCTTGTGGTACAGATTTAAAAAAAAATCTGAGTCTGAGAAAGTTTTCTGAGTTCCTGCTAGAGCTTGAACACATGGCTTTCCAAGTGTGGGTGCAGCAGAAACTCAGCTCTGACCTTGTGCTCCCTGGACTAAAAAAGCTCTTAGATAAACCAGGGATGAAAGTCACTTATTGCATCCAGGGCTCATTCTAGACCCCTTTTGATGTCTCTAGGGCCAAAATAATCACTTACAAACGTGGTTTGGTTTAATCTTCAAAGCGATTCTCAGGCATAACCTTTTGGTAACCATCTGCAGGACTGGGGGAGTGAACGGGGCTGGCCACGTGCAAGGCTCATGCCTGCCCTCCGGTATCCTCTGGTGCCCTCCTGTACCCGCCTCACAGCTGCTTCTTTGTAAAAAGCAGTTCTAGCCCAGATTGCCCTGCAGGAATCGGGTTGGACTGTTCCCACATTCTCTGATCTTCTTCCAGGAGAATCGAATAATCTAGTTTTTAAAATGTTGGCAGTACATTCAAAGCTATTGGGGAAAAAAGTGCAGATGAAAACAAATAAACCCAGCTCAGCGTGGGTTTAACACATCCGAGGCTGGACCGTGAAGCCCCTCTCAGCTCTCAGACTCTCTGGTCCCTTGACCTCCAGGTCCCTGGTGGTGACCAAGTAATTTGAGGATGAGGAGCAGAAAATTGGAAGAACGAGGAAAGGGGCGGCATATGGGATGCTCCCACAGAACTTCCCCTGCCTCTTTGGGAGGGGAATTTAGGGACTTTAGAATGGCCTGAGTACAGGGAAATTAGCAAATCTAAGACTCTCTTCTGGGGCCCAAACAATAGCACAGTGGGGAGCGAGTCTGCCTTGCACAGGACCAACCCGGGTTCGCTCCTGGTATCCCATATGGTCCACCAAGCCTGCCAGGAATAATTTCTGAGCACAGAACCAGGAGTTACCTCTGTATGCCACCACTGGGTGTGTCCTAAATGCAATATACAAACAAACAAACTAAATAGACTCTTCTGCTACGGGACTGGATCTCCTGTCTAGCGAACCACTTGTTTCTCAGGCACAACCTATGCAGAGGAACCAGCCAGCACTGACTACACAGCAAGCTTCCTGGGGGCCTTTGTTTTGTTTTGTTTTGGGGTCACCCCAACTGTGTTCAGGTGGTTACTTCTGGCTCTAGGGGGGGCTCGTAGGACCCTATGTGGTACTGAGAGCCAACCCTGATTGGCTGTATGCAAGGTAAGTGCCTTCCCCACTGTACTATTTCTCAGGAGCCTGCTGGTAGAGCATTTAAGATGCAGATGTGTCCATGATATCAGATGCTCTGGTGATGTGGATGGGGCATGTTGGTTTTTAAACAGCCCCAGAAAGATTCCCATGTGCATCTGCCTGGGTCGCTCCTGGTCTTGAATGTCTGGAGCATTATCCTAAGCTTGCAGCTGATTTCAGTTGAATCTCTGGCACCTCATATTTGGCTCCGAGCACTACCAAGAATGATCCCTGAACACAGAGTCAGTAGCCTCAAGGTACAGATGGGTGTGACCCAAATCAGTTACCATCATCCTCTCTATCATCTACCCCCAAAACCCATATAAAATACTTGCAGCTTTATTGCAAGTATCTCTATGACCCTTTAAAGTGGATGGTTCAATGATCCAAAGCTGGTAAAAAGAGGACCCGGGTGAGCACAACCACCTCATCTGTTGCTATGCCAACCGGTGCAGCATCCCAGAGTAGTGGCATAAGAAGGGCCTAAGATTGGTGAACATTCTCAGCATCTATAGATGAATGTTATGTTTTGTTTGTTGAAATACTCTTCAGGGCTGACAGTGTGTTGAGGGGAGGTCCCTGTGCTCACCACAGCTGCTCAGCACACCCCCACATCCATTCCTCCCAGCACTCTGGCTTTATCTCCTTTTATTTTCTCACCCAGTTCTCAGCTCCCAGCACACTGAGTGAGCCTGGTTCTACCCTCGCCTAGCCTTTGCATTGTCTCTGCTGAGAAGTTGACTCCCTCCCTTTCACTCACTCATCCTCGTGCTTCAGTCTGAGTGGTCAAGGAAACTGGCTTTGCTTTCCTGGCAAACTAACCTGTAATACTAGATGCTGACAGTGACACCTGAGTCCAAATAGCAGTACTACTGTCACTCATGAAACTCTCAAATGCAAAGCCCAGGGGAGCATTATTTTGTCTGGATTTTCACTCCCACTTCCTACAGCCTTTATGAAGAGGTCTGGGTGATACTTGGCCAACTCAGGAGCTGCATTATAGAAGGGGAACAAGGCAAGGGGGTGGTTAGGGAATTTGGGGCCCTGCACTTTTTGGGGGCAGTGATTGGGTCACACCTGGCAATTCTTCAGGGTTACTCCAGACTCTGTATTCCGGAATTATTTTTGGTGGTGCTGCGGGACCAACTAGGATGCTGGAGATTAAACCCACGTTGGCCAGCCATGTGCAAGGCAAATGCCCTACTCACTGTGTTATCATACCAGCTCTCCTCCTGCACCTTTTATATGGGTCTGAGCAGACAAGCACCATCTTTAGAGGAAGATACTCTATCTTCCAGGGCTGTTTGCTGTGCAGCAATGCCTCATTGAACATTGGTTAGTGCTTGGAAATTGCAGTAGATGAATGGGTTATTGGTGTTGTCATTAATGAACCCATGGTTAAGGATGAGCCACACCAACATAGTTGGTGAAACAATAGGAAAAATAGATCACTGGCCTGTCATGTCACAGATGTCACAGAACTGTGGGACAAGGCAAACATGAGCTGTGTAAAACCATTCAAAGATGCAGGAATGTTTGTTACATTGCAGAAACCAACTGATATACTGATAGATATTTGTATCTATTTTAGTTATGATAAGCATTTAGTTTAGGTTGAGATTCCAGGCTCTGCACTGAATTCTTTAACTCAAAAATACTTCCTTAGCCTTCTGCTATCCTAGTTCTCTTACCTATAAACTGAAGAATAAATAGTGGATTAATATGCTTAAGCATGAAATGAGTGACACCTAAAAGATCAGAGTGGTGCCTGGGATCAGAGAGAACATGAGCCTGGCTAGGATTAAAGATGAGGGTTCCCCCTCCCTGTCCTAGATGAAATTCTACATATGGTCACAAAGTTAGTACATGGGGGCCTGAGAGATAGCCCAAAGTTGAACTGTGTTTATCTAGCAAATGACTATGCCATGACCCTAGTTAGATCTATGGCACCATGCCTGGTCCCGTTAGTTCCACCAGATGTGACCCCTGGGCATAAAGCCAGGAGTGCCCCTCAAACCAAAAACAATAGTACTTGGGTACTATTGTACCCAATACAATACTGGGTACTGGGGGTGTGTCTAAAGTGTCACATGCTTTACATGGGAAGACTCTGGGTTGGATCCCCTGCACAGCAACCTGTCCCCCAGCACACCCCACAACAATGATAAGAAACACATTTTAAAAGTGAGGACACAGAAGAGTTGCAGATTAGTTTCCCCAGTGGTACTCAGGAGGCCTTGGGGGGGGGGCGGCGGGGGCCTCATCTGATTCCCAGCAATGGGATGCTGTTCTATGCAGGCTCTGTGGCACTAGGGATACCTGCTCACAGTGGGCCCCACAACTGCACTGGCCGTTCTCAGGTGTTCTGAGGTGGTGGGTGGAACTGTGTCCTTTCACCGCTGTGCTGCGCTTTGCCCCAGGCCTGCTGAGATGTGTGCGTGCCAGTCACTGAGGGGAGGCCTCCCTATGCTGGTCTGGAGCCCCTGAGTGGAAGGATTCTTCCTCCCTCTGCTGACAGAAATGAGAGAAGCTGGAGCCCAGGCTACGTGTGGCTCGGGGATGGAGATGTGCCAAGTCTACGGGAGACCCTGGGTTTGAATCCCAGCAACACATACATACGCATACTCACAGAGAGTCACTTATGCACACATTCTCACATGTACACACAATGCATTCATGCACACGCACTCAGATACAGGCTTTTACACACTCTCGCACACTTATTCACACTCAGATACGCACATATCTCATTCACACACACTTAAGTATACATTCACATTCACTGCAGTTTGTCTGGACTCACTCAGGAGCTTCATTTGTATTCGAGCCCCAGCAACAGCTCAGGGAAGGAGCTGCTCAGGCACGGTGGGGCCAGGATCTGGATGGAGGGCAGAGCCCTTCCTGTGAACCTGGCCTCCGCCTCCTCCGGGGTTCTGCTCATTAGCGGGTAGCCCAGATCAGGGGGGGGTGCCCTCTGCCAGCCAGAATCTTGCACCTGCTCTGCATGCAAGGCCTGGGCAGCCCCGAGGGTGGCAGAGCGTGAGGTCGTGGCCTCCTTCTCGGCTGCAGGAGCAGCTGTGGGTCTGCTTCCCCCACTAATGTCCTGGAATATAAAGGCAGAAAGAGACAGAGCCACCCTGTTTTATTCTGTGATCCTGTGATGTCATCCCAGGAAGGCTATCACCCTTGTGTCTCCTGGAGATCTTTTCTCTCCGGCCAGGCTCATATACACTCCTCACCAGGCCCCCAGCACCCTGAAATTATAACCTGAGAAAAGAGCAGGGAGACAAAGAGCTGGGGTGCAGGGCACAGTCAAGATGTCCCAGTATGGGGCCGGAGAGATAGCATGGAGGTAAGGCGTTTGCCTTTCACGCAGAAGGTCGGTGGTTCGAATCCTGGCATCCCACCATATGGTCCCCCGAGCCTGCCAGGAGCGATTTCTGAGCATAGAGCCAGGAGGAATCCCTGAGCTCTGCCAGGTGTGATCCAAAAACCAAAAAAAAAAAAAAAAAGTCTCAGTATTTCACACCCCTATTTATTTCCGACTGTTATTCAGGCTGTAGCCCAGAAAAGGGGCCCCAAATGGCCTCAGAGCACCCATCTGCCTAGGCACCCAGTCTTGCATGGCTGCTGTATTGCATCCTACCTTAATTCCAATGCAAGTGAGGAGAATTTTTGCGTCCCTCTGAAAAGTGAGTTGGAGGACTTTTAGAGATAGGGCAGGCCTGCTGTATCAAACTTGACTCCTCTGTGCTTAAACTCCGAGCACACAGTTCTGGCCTACGCCGATGAGATGGGACCTCGAGATCAGGCTCTGCACCAACTAGTCACAGAGTATTCCTGGGTGCAGGTGCCTTGACCTACTGCTCTGCCAGCTTCTCACTGGAGCCCCTTTCTAGTCTCACACACATCCACACGTTTTCACACTCCACACTCCCACGCACATTCATATTCTCACAGGTATTCACATGTATACATGCTGTTACACATATCCTCACACACTGGCTAGCATATACACTAATCATAGATATTCGTATATGTGTACACTCTCACGTATGCACACTCACACATTTTATACATATATATTCACACTTTATACAAGCACACACGCACTCTCATACACATGTGCTCCCATGTTCACACATTTCACATATGTATGTGAGAGGTACTGGGGCAAGCAGGGTAGTCTCTTAAATGTAAAATGTGATTTTGTGGCAGAGCCCTCAAAATCAATAAAAAGGGAACCTGTGATTGGGAACAAAAACAACAGTAGGCCATATTTTTGTCATAGATATTTCTAGGTACAACTCAACAGTCTCAGTGGAGTGGATAGTTGATTAGTTCGGCAATGACACGAATATGGCAATTGAACTTGGCTTCAGTCTGGAGCTGACCCTGTGACATATGCCTCGATGCTGTAGAACAAGTAGGTGGAAAGATACCTGCAAATATCTTTGCAGGGTACTGGGTGGGATTGGATGCAGCAGCCAGAATGAATTCTGTGTAAGGTTGAGGAATGAGGATTGAAGCTGAGAGTGACAGGCATTTAGCCTGGGTGGAACTGTGGAATCTAGGCTGGTAGGGAAGGTTACGGAGGGTTGTGAAGTTGAGAAGTTTGCAGGCTGCAAAAAAGGGTCAAGATCAGTAATCTCAGAGCCAGGGTGCGGGAAGACAACATGAGACCCAGGGGGAGATGGTAGCAGCTATAACATGGGGGAACTTTTAGGAGGTGCCAGGAAGTTCCAGGGAGTGTTTAAGAAGGAAGCCATTAAAGTTGCGGTGTGCCAGAACTGGGCAGCTTTTTGTTTTGAGGGTCATTATCATGACCAGGGAAGTTGCTCAAGCTGTGCTTTCAGGAGGGTTTGGATGCCTGTGGTGAGGGGAGGGAGAATTGCTGTCTTCTTCTTTATTGTTGGAGAGTGAGGGAGGACGAGAAATGTCTAGAACAGAGGTTCTTAGACATAGTTAGTCTCCTTTGCAGACTCCCCAATCTAATTTAAGCGAACAAGCAAAAAAAAAAAATTCTGATTGAACCAGGGGTTTTCACGTGCTCACCAGAGGGTGGTCTGTCCACTTTGGGTACAGTGAAGAGGCTCTAGGGGTCAGAGTATAGTACATGGGTTAAGGTGCTTGCCTTGCACATGGCCAGCCTGGGTTCAATCCCTGACATTCTTTTAGGATCCCCCCCTAAACCTGCCAGGAATGATTCCTGCGCACAAAGCCAGGAATAACTCCTGAGCACCAACAGCTGTACTCTCCCCCTCCTCCCCTCAAAAAACCCCACCAACACCACCACCAAAAGAAGAGGCATGATGATGGCAGAAGTTTGTATTTTGTATGTTGGCCAATTGTGGCAGCACCAGCTAGTGTCAGGAATTCCTTCAAGTTTCTGATTCAGGTCTATAGTCTTGTTGGTTAGTCTGACTTTTGCTCAACATCTCATATTGTGTGTGGGTCTTGGATAATTTATTCCAGAAGCATACGATGAGCAGATAGAGGAAGTGGGGAAGGCCCCCAACACCCCCACACCATCGCCACAGCTGTCTTCTTTTCTGAAATCTCCTTCCAGGAGCAGCGACTCTTCCTTAGATCATCTTTGGTATCAATGACCCCAACTCACTTCAAACCATCTATGATTGTTGTCTTTAGTGACACTGTGGGACATTCATTATTTTTGATATAAACCTGACTTCTTTATCTTTTTTCCAACAAAACAGCAACTTTTAGATTTATATTTTTATATATTTATATTGATATATATATTTATATATATGGGTCACACCCAGGGGCATTCAGGGTTTTTTCTTAATTCTGAAATTACTCCTGGAAGACTTGGGGGACCATATGGGATGCCAGGGATTGAACTAGGTCAGCTGCATGCAAGGCAAGAGGTTTACCTGCTGTGCTATCACTCTGGCCTCAAATAATCAATAAATGTTAAATTAATTAAATGAATCACTATGAGATATAAAGTTACAAAGTTGTTCATGACTGCCTTTTTATTTTAGAGGTGGGCTTTGGGAGAGAAATGTTTGGAAAGAGTTGAAGAGCAAACCAGGAGACTGTTCAGGGCAGGACTCAGCAATGGACAATGTCAGAGATGGCTGGTGGCATCCAAGATAGAAGAGGAAGTAATCAGGCTTGGAGAATGCCAGCGTGGAGAACAGACAGCTATTAAATACTACTCATTTACTGATACTGGCATTGGCTTTTCTGCAAGAATGCTGGTTCTCTGACCTCTAGACATTATATTGTAGGGAGACTTACTGAAAATTTGATTTACTGAAATTGTGATTCCACCAAGAAAAGGACCTGCGGGTGCCAATACAAAACAGCTCTAGAACCACCCAGAAAGCCCATTTTTTTCTAGAATCATCCAGAAAGCTCTAGTTTGGATACCTCTAATTTGTACACTGAGATTTTTGAACTGGGGCGAGGTTTAGACTATCAGGAGCTTGAACCAATCATGTTTTAGATAAAATTGCAGGTTTCACTGAGAGGGGAGATTGGAAATTAAGGAACCTTCCCCCAAGGCAAGGTTGTGAGGGATTCTTGGTGGTGAGTGGAGGGAAGAAAGCTTTGAGAAGTCACCCCAAATTGAAAAACTGCTATTCCCTTCAACCAGAGTAGAGGTGAGCAGAGACAGAGCAGAACAGGGATGGTGCTGAAGAGCATCTCTCCTGGGGGGAGGGGGGTTTCTGGGAGAAGGAGATAAACCTTTTTCCTAGAGAAGGCAGAGACTCTGCCTCTTGGTTCTCCCTGATGTGAGAGACTGGGCAATTTGTGGGGAGCAGGGGTTTAGGGTTCTCGTCGGCATGATCAAGCTGGTGGTCAGGGTCTGGCTCCCAAAGCATGACTCTCATTAGCAGTCCCCTGGGCTCCAGGCATGGACTAGAATAGTTTAGATAGAAATGCCTCATTCGGGATTGACTTGTTTCCATTGAGTCCATCCCTATTAGGGATCTGCGGTAATTATGAGGCTCCACTTCAGCCCCTGGAGGCCTGTATTCCGCAGCCGTAATGAGTCTGAGCAGCCTCTCTGGCATAATAAATAGCCCCAAAACACACGGAGGGGGGCACTGACTTCCTCTCTCCATAGGGCATCTCCGAATTCAAGGACAATCTCCAGACTTGGGATCTCGGGGGGCTTTAATTGCTTTTGTAATACTGCAGATGAGTAATAGGCCTGGAGGTGCCCTTGAGTCTCACTGAGATGTGAGATCTCTGCTCGCCTGACTTATCTTTTGGGGTGAGGGGAAGTAGCATGACTCACCACCTGCGTTTTGAGCATGTAGTGATTATTTGTCTTGTGCCAGGCCCGTGTCCCTGTTGTTGCTCAGGCTAATGCACAGTTTTGTCATCCAAGAGTCAATCTTCCTCTTAGGAGCTAGGAACAACTCTCGTTGTCAACTTTCTTTCTTTCTTTTTATTTTTTGGGGGGCCACACCCAGTGACACTCAGGGGTTACACCTGGCTATGAGCTCAGAACTCGATCCTGGCTTGGGGGACCATATGGGATGCCAGGGATCAAATTGCGATCTGTCCTAGACTCGAGCTGGCAAGGCAGACGATTTACGACTTGTGCCACTGGTCTGGCACCTCATTGTCAACTTTTTTAAAGGAAAGAAGTGATGTGTCCTGACTGGTTGGAAAGGATGGATCTGGATGTAAGTTTGGGGGTGCTAGGGAAGAGTCTGAGCTGCTGGACAGAAGTAATCTTTCCTGTTCTATTAGTCTTCAAGCTTGAAACAGGGCTGTGATTATCAGGAGGTGGAGGCATATTCTTTCATGAACATCATGCCTCTAAAATCTGCCTTTCAAACACTTTCCATGCTCATGGATATTTTTTAGGGTCTTTAAAAGTCACAAACTCCCAAGAGGTCCTAAGAATTGTACATATTCCAGCTGGGGGAAAAGTAACTTTGAGGATAAAATGGATCAAGCAGGGTTTTGTTGTTGTTGTTGTTTTGGATTTGGTTTTAAGGCCACACCCAAGTGTGTTCAGAATTATTCTAGTGGTGCTGAGGACCCATATGGGGTGCCAGGGATCAAGCCTGGGCCAACTGTGTACAAGGCTCTCCTCACTGTACTAGTACCCCAGTCCTTCAACAGGGTTCTAAGTAAAAAGGCAAAAAGCAACATGTACCAACTCTGGGAGTTTGGATTCAGAACTCTGGCCTCTGTCCTTTCACCACTTTCCACAATAATCTGATTTTTAATTTAAAAGAAAGTCTGATGAAGACATTTGGAAAAACAAGCACTTTGGTAAAAAAAAAAAAAAATCCTAACTTTTGGGCCCGGAGAGATAGCGCAGCGGAGTTTGCCTTGCAAGCAGCCGATCCAGGACCAAAGGTGGTTGGTTCGAATCCGGGTGTCCCACATGGTCCCCCGTGCCTGCCAGGAGCTATTTCTGAGCAGACAGCCAGGAGTAACCCCTAGCACTGCCGGGTGTGGCCCCCTAAACCCCCCCAATAAATAAATAAATAAATAAATAATAAATAAAAATCCAAACTGTTGATACAAACTATTTCAAAGACAGCAGAAGTGAATCGAAGTGAGTCTTTGATTTTGTGAAATAAGCGACAGGTAGATTCAGTGGAAAGAATGACCTGTAAATGTTTGTATTAAATAAATAAAAGATGGAAAGCCCATGAAATAAGCACTGACTTTCAAGTTAGGAACAGAAGGAGCATTAAATATAAAATCCAGGAAAGAGGACTGAGAAAAAAACCCACAAATTGAACCAAAAAGGCCAATTTTCAATAAAAATGGATGGAGACACCCAGAACCTGGTTCTTCTAAAAAATATAAAAAGAAAGGAAATAAAAAAATGTATCAATCTCTGGAAAATGCAAGAAAATAAACAAAACTCATAATTGAAAGAGAATATGTACTATGGAATAAAAGGATATTTAAACAAACTGTCAAAGGCCAAAACAATAGTACAGCAGGTAGGGTACTTATCATACATGTATATGGCTAAGCAGATATGATCTATGGCAATGAATATAGTCCCCCAATACTACCAGGAATGATTCCTGGGCACAGAACCAGGAATAAATCCTGAACATTCCGTGAATTTGGCCCAATCCCTCCCAATAAGCAAAAGAACTATCAAAGACTATATTACACATTGCAAATGAATTTGAAAGACTAAATGCAATAAATCATTTTTTTGTATTTTGGGACTCACTTAGCAATGCTCAGGGCTGACCCCTGGTTTTGTACTAGGGGATCACTCTTGGAAAGACTTGGGGAATGATATAGACTGTCA
Organism: Crocidura indochinensis; assembly: GCA_004027635.1. Classification (NCBI taxonomy): domain Eukaryota; kingdom Metazoa; phylum Chordata; class Mammalia; order Eulipotyphla; family Soricidae; genus Crocidura; species Crocidura indochinensis. The sequence continues at coordinate 21,980 of PVKC010012961.1, forward strand.
GAGATTGAAGGGAGGGTTCAGCTTTGTGCCAGGCAGGTGCCTTAACTGTTTTGTACTTAACAGTTTTTGTAAAAACTGTTTTGATTTGGGGGGGGCACACCCGGTGACGCTCAGGAGTTACTCCTGGCTATGCGCTCAGAAATCACTCCTGGCTTGGGGTTGGAGAGATAACACAGCCGTAAGGTGTTTGCCTTAGATGCAGAAGGACAGTGGTTGGAATACCGGCATCCCATATGGTCCCCCGAGTCTGCCAGGAGCGATTTCTGAGCATAGAGCCAGGAGTAACCCCTGAGCACTGCCAGGTGTGACCCAAAAACCGAAAACTAAAAAAAAAGAAAAAAAAAGAAATCGCTCTTGGCTTGGGGATCTAACCGTGGTCCATCCTAGGCTAGTACGGGCAAGACAGACACTTTACCACTTGCACCACCACTCTGGTCTTTGTACTTAACTGTTTTGTAGTACCTTTTGTACTCTGGCCTTGGACTTGATTATTTTTAAGGACAAAGACAAACTAATAAAATCTTAAATAAAGATATTATTATTAAAAATGAATAAAGTGAAGGAAAGAAGTAAATATAGCCTGAAAGAAGAGAAAAAAATTGTTGATAAATAAAAGCCCCCTTTCCCTCAGTGTTCATGGTCACTCCATTGTGTGAATAAATCCTTTGAAACAGATGATTTCCAGACCACTTGAATAGGTAAAGAAAAAAATATTGAAAGTCTCTTAAATTGTTCTATGAAGCGAATATAACTGATAGGAAAATCAATTTTAAAATTCCCACACAAGAAGAAAAAGTACCAACCAATCAAAGGTCTTTTGAGCGCTGATTGTAAAATTAAATCCTAAATCAAAGCTGAGAATGTTTGGTAGAGCATATATTTCACGAGTGTGAGACCCTGGTTGATCCTTAGAAACACACACACACACACATACACACACACACACCACTCTCTCTAAATACCTTTATAATCAGTCAATTATAATAATATGAGTCTAAAACTACACAAGGACTAGAGAAATAGACAGAGGGCACTTGCCTCACCTGTTGCTGACCTCGGCTCAATCCCTGGCATCTTAATTTAAATACTTCCCTGAGCCTGCCAGGAGTAATCTCTGAATGTAGAACCAGGAGTAAGTCAAAGCCCTGCGTACTGCTGGGGGTAGCTTCCAAATAGGAGAAAATAAAAATAAAATTAAGCACTGTTTTGGGCCAAATCGATAGTACAGCAGGGAAGGCACTTAGCTTGCAGACCAGTTTGATCCCTGTACTACATATGGTCCTCTGAGCCCCAACAGCAATGATTCCTGAGTGTAGGTGTGGCCTTCAAACAAAAAAAGCAACCCCCCCACAAAATTAGCAATAAAACAC